>APFE031240758.1:108915-138016 GCA_000404065.3 Pinus taeda | reverse complement strand
CTCTATATAGGCCTCATACATACAATACCATGCATCATTACCATGGTTTCCTCATACCATCAACTAATACCATGGGCCCCTTACATTATTATTAACTACTTGTGGTCCCTTACATGACATGGGTTAACCACCTTATTTATTACTATGGCCCATCCCATTATTACATTATTACCTTGGGTACCTCCCTCGGTACCCCATATTACCCCCCTCGGTATATAATAGTATGCTTGAGATGCTTCTTCAGTATATCCAAGACCTGTCTTTATCAGAGGAGAATGCCAAACTTTGATAATTTCATCTAAAGTTTCTAATCCTTTTCCAAATATAAGATTGAGAGCTTTTTTTTTCTCAATATCTTTTCTTAAATCCACAATTTCACATTCTAGCTTTTCATTGTGCTTTTCTCTTTCAGCAAGTTGGAATGTCAAAGTATCTATAATCATACCCTTTTCTTCTAAACATATTTTAAGTTTAGAAATTTCTTCATAGAGACTATCTTCATCTAAAGCATCTAAGAAATCATCATCTTCAAAAGCCATCAAAAGTCTATAATCATTACCATGTTCATCTTCATCGCTATTTGATAAACCATCGCTATCCTCATGCGTATAGTAGCTCTTCTTACTTACATTTTGTTTTCTATTCCATTTTGCTAGTTCCTTTCCTTTATCAAGCTTATCTTTATGAGGACATTTTGCTGCATAATGACTGACTCTTCCACAAGAAAAGCATTTGAAAGGTAGTTTACCTCTGAATCTTCTAGAACCTCGTTGAAGGTTTTTGACAAAGTTTCCTTCTTCCTCTCCTTTTGAAATGTGTCCCGGTTCATTGAGGTCTTCTCTTCCTCAAGCCTTGAATGCAACTTCTCTCATATTTGATGGACCTCCTTTTCTCATTTTAACAGTAGTTAAGATTTTGTGCAACTATGTCATAGTCATACTCTAAAGCTCTTACTTTTCTTCTATGGCAGAAACTTTTGATTCAAACATCAAAGACAAGGATCTTAAAACATTTTCAACTAAAGTAACTTCTTTTATCTCTTCACCCAATTTTTTCATGTGATTAACAATCTCATCTATATGTAGGAAGTAATGGGCTATACTTTCATCATTGTGCATTTTGAGAGTTTCATATTGAATTCTGAGAGATTGTAGTTTTGCATGTTTTACCCGATTGTCTCCTTCATAGCTTAGAACAATATTGTCCCATATTTCTTTAGTAGTTTTGAGTTGCATAACCTTGACAAATTCTAATTGTGACAGAATCCCCAATAGTGTATTGACAGCCTTGGAATTTGTTTCATACTTCTTTTTACTTGCCGTATTTGTAGGAATTGCTGATGGAAATGTATATTCTCCTTCCACGATTTCCCAAACATCTGTTCCAAGAGATTGAAGATAGGTTGTGGTTCTTACCTTCCAATAGACGAAGTTTCTCCCATCAAAGATTGGTGGTCTAATGGATCCCTCTCTTTTCTAGCTGCCCATGACGATAGATCTTCCTTCAAGTGATCAAGCTTCTTCTGAAGGACCTGCTCTGATACCAATTTTTGGAAATAATACTGAGGGGGGGGGGGGGGGAATCAATATTAGAAATTTAACAATATTTCATTTCCATAAACATATTTATATATGCTACTTCTGTTAATGAAATTTGTGTGTATACGCAATTATGTTTAGAGAAACCAGAGTATACCTTGCAAACTTATAATTTAGTTAGTTGATATTTAATCTACGTATCAGAACCATATAACCAGTAATTAGATGCAGTAAATAGAACAGGAAACCACACACATGAACACAAGATGTAAGGTGGAAACCCAATGTGGGTGAAAACCACCTACTGCAATCGTCTCTATCTTTCTTTAATAAGAAACTTCTTTTTACAAATTTCATACTGGAGAAGCCTTATACCAGTACGCATGCTTCTACTTGTAGAAGGCTACAATCTTCTTTCATTCTCCAGCTTTTCCTGAAAGGGAGCTACAACTCCCTTAGCTCTTGTACTAGTCGATGTGTTTACTAGTACATAGGTGCTGACCTACATAAGGCTACAACCTTCTCTTTTCTTCCAGGAACCACGTTTCATAAATTTTTAGATTGGATCCATCAATAACATCAATCAAACATCAAATATATATGCATCAAACCAATCTCCTTTGCACCAACCAAAACTGAATCAAACAATCACTTCCCTTAATGTTGTAACTAGAATACAGTAACAGTAACTAGAACCCAATCCAAAACCCAGAACACTGCAACAGCAAAAGACAGTAGCTAAAACATATTTTATGAGATGTACGCTACTTCAATGTGTCAAACCTGCGTTCATACACTATTATATTAAGGAAAAATTGCGTATATGATGTTTTAAAATGCCAAACTAGCATGTATACATGCCTTTTCTATACTAAACCTGTGTACAAATCTGTAAAAGATGATTTAATCTTTACAACTATTCAGACATCAGTTATACCCAGATCATCAAATTTACAGATTATGACATGTGCCAATTATAAAATATCAAAAACACACAAAGATACTTCTCTTCAAGCCTTAAGATCTTGACCCATCAATAGAACTTATCTTTCTTCAAGCGCTCAAGTTCCTCCTTGTTTCAAATCTAGCTATGCACCATAACCCAATGACCAATATTCTAGATCTTTCTCTTCATTAGATATTCAATTCTTGAGTGCCTTTGCCTAATGATCTCCTCCTCCTTTTATAGTCTTGGGCCTTACTCAATACTATGGTCCAAAACCACTTAGAATCAATACCTTGGACAAAATACATGGGGTCAACACTTTGGACAAGATACTTTGAACCAATACCATGGGTCAAAATACCATGGTCCAAATACCATGGACCAAAAACAAGTTTTCCAACATGTACGCACTTTTCCTTGCGTGAAAGTGCGTGTATATGTATGCGTGCATTTTGGTCTGCGACCCCGTGTGTATACGTAGTTTGGTCAAGGGGAAACTGCGTATACCTCTTTTTCTTTCATTTTGTAATCTTGAACTATGACTTTTAATCAGAGTGAGTTTCCATCAAGGACAACACCTGTGTCATAGTGCCAAACCTATGTCATAATGCCAACATTTGTTTCATACATCTTAAGCTAGGGTTTCCATTGCCAACATTGTTATTTCCATTGCATTTATTAGATTTTCTTTTGGTTTACCATTTACACTCTAAAAATAGGTTAACATTTACATTTCTACAAGTAGTATTAGAATTTACATTCGTGCAAAGTATAACAGCCTTTCCTTTCTACGAAAGTAACTAGTATTTTCTCTCTACAAATGTAATTATGTTTCCTTTCTACAAAAGTAAGTAGGTTTTTATTTCTGCAATTAGGATTAGTAGTGATTTTGTTATACAAATATAGAGTACTTTATTCCCTTGCACCAAATTAGGTATAAGTACACCACCACCTACTACACACAGTGATGCAACCTCTTAAGTTTGTATGATATTGAATCAGAGCAATGAAAGAAGGACACATTGCATGTTTCACATATAGTGTTGACACCTCTTAAGTTTGTATCAACCCCAGGTTGAAAATTTAAGTTGGTAGCCTTGGGAGTTTCAAAACTATTGTTTCATACCAAGGCTCATCACTTTTTGGCGTCATTGTCGGGGAGGTGCCAAAGTATGCATTGTTTTCTTCACTAGTTGGTTCACTTCTTTTACTTTCTGCAATAATAATAATAATAATAATAATAATAATAATAATAATAATAATAATAATTTAGGCATATTTTATTTCATTAGCATTCATATTAAACAAAAATTGAAAATAGAAAAAATACTTCTCCATCATGAACCCCCCTCCCGCCACATTTGATCACATGGTGTATTTAGAACCACATCACTATCCACTTTTGTAGCTAGAAGAAGAAGAGGTGGCAGAGAAGGTAGAATAAATGGATGGAGATGATGAAAATGAGGAATATCCTCTTGGCTTTCCCATTGAAGATACTAATATTAGTGTTTATAGGAAGAACACCCCACCATCTTTCCTTCCAAACTTCCGTGGTATGAGGTCAGAGGATTTGGAAACCTTTCTCCTGAATTTTAATTCCTTTGTAGATCTTACTGTTATTGAATAAACACTCAAAAATTAAGATTGTTTCCAACAACATTGATGGATAGATCTCTTAAATGGTTCACGAGTTGAGGGACTAATTCAATAATATCATGGAATGATATGCAAAAGATATTTATAGAAAAATATAAATATCATGATCTTAAGGAAGAAATATTTAAAATGACTCAAAAAAAAATATGAGACCCTTGAGGATCTAATAGAGAGATTCATGTATAATGTTAAGAGGGAAAAATTACATCATTTAGGATTTGACATGCTAAGAGCGCAAGTGAAAAATTACATCATTTAGTATTTGACATGCTAAAACCCTCTTACTTATAAAAATTATGGATGAGTGGATTGATCTCCTTGATCTCATAACTATAGGTGATGTATATAAATTATCTTTTGAAGAAATTTGTAAAATATGCAAGCGCATATCAAGAGGAAGGGAAAGAGTAAGTAAATCAGTATTGAGACCAGTAAGTCAAGCCAAAATTAGAAATTTTCTTGATAACTTTAAACAGTTTAAGTGAACAAGTAGAAATGTTAGAATGCAAAATGAGAAAAATGAAGATGCCGATATTTCTATTATCCATGAAAAATCACATGTTATTAATATTTCCCATCATTACCAAGGTTGAAGGATGTTTACCAAGAGGACAACGGAGAAACTCAATCAACAAAGAACTATGTTATGTAGTCCCAAGAAGACCATGGAAGCCTAGCCAACCTGGTTGTAACAACCTAATTCACAATTTCAAGGTTATGCACATCCATGTCAAAGTAATTGAACACACCCTTTCCTTGGAAACCTTGGCCATCTCAACCCCAAAAAAAAATCTTGGCAATAAGGTTAGCAAGGACCTTATGGGAGAAATCAACAACATACTAAACATTTTCCTCAATATCCTCCATAACAAACTCCATGCTCTCCCTACCATCCACATCCACCAAAACCACAACCTCAACCACATCCATCTCAAAGATCCACTCCCACTCAATTACTTATACAACCATTTTTGAACCCAAACAATGAAGTAATGCATCCCACTTACAATGCTAAGCTACAACATTTCCAAACAACTCCTCTTGATCTAAATGGTATTCATCTTAGATCAAGAAGTGTATTACAAAAAATATATTCTCTTGATGTTATTTAAAGATGAAATTCATAAAGAGAAGATCCAAATGGGGATACCAAAGAATCATGGACTGCACTTAATGGAGAGCATACATTAGAATAAAAAACTGAGAAAGTTCCATTAGATCCTCTATGTGTTCAAGAGAATAATCAACAAAAACAAGAATATTTGAATTCCATGGAAGAAGAATACACACAAGATGATCTATACAAGAAATAAAACCAAGGGCATCATAACTATATTGAGCTTTGGTTCCATAAAATCAACAAAATGGGGCATCAATTTCTTCTTCAATAATGTTTGATATCGCTAAAGTCAAAGAAGCTAGTCTTTCATATTTAGGTACATCTCAAAGCATATATTTTTGGCCTACACATGATTTTATATGTCATCTCCTTATGCACATGGATCCATTGGAATTATTCCTACACTTGAAAGAGATTTTAGTTTTTTTCATAAAGAGTAGGATAGAGGAATAAAAGAAAAAAATAGAGAAAAGAATAAAATAAAATTAAAATTAAAATCTCAGGTGAGAACCTCCTTTGAGGCACCTGCAATTGTCTCACTAATTGAAAGCCTCCATGATGCAATCAATGGGCTGAAAAGAAGGAGATAAAAAGGGAAATAAGATCATAAGTGAAAACCTCCTTTGAGGCACCTAGGCAGACCTGCTAGTTGAAAACCTCATTGTGGCAGCTAGTAGGCCTGGAAAGAAATAAAAAATAAAAAATGAAAAATAAAAAGGAAAACAAAATATTATTTTCTCTAGGCATCTCTCTTTGATATATGTAGGATCTTTCCAACTTTCACAAGCAACAAAAAGTGGATTAGGGAAGCAAACATCTAGTCAAGGGTAGTCAACATTGATTTTTCTACCTTTTGAACCAAGATACACTAACATGGCTAAGACAATGTCCATACATCTGCTACCATCCTCACAATGCGTCCCCGTATCATTTCTCATCATTCACAATCCTCTCATTCATTTTCTTTGTTGTCCTGAAGTGCTACAAGGAGGGTCTGTGTTGCTACAGGATTGCCAAAATACACAGGGCTTAAATTGTTTTAACCATATGTCAAAACCATGTTTATTTTTTCCGATCTATTTCATGGGGAGATACATAAGGATGATGGTGACATGTTTAATTTTTTTTAGGAAATTCCAATGCATATTTCTTGAGAAATTTATTGCCATTAGCTACAACGATTTTTTATTTTTCTCAATATTTATGCATCCATTGGCCAAGATTTTATGGGGATATGCATAACAATGATGGAAACATTCTCAAAAACATTTTAGTCGAATCCAATATACCATTTGATGGATGTGGATTAAATAATTCTGCTATAGGATTATCTTGTAGTGCTAAAGGATTGTTCTATATTTGCAACATAAATGTGACTGACATAGAGGATTGGTTTAGATCCTATGTTTTCCATGGGGGAATGAAAAAAGAAGTTCGCTACACCTCCATAGTCCATCTATCTATTAACACTCAGAATTTTCCCTAGAAGTTATTAGAAGAAGGAAGTAATCGAGGTAACCACAAACCAATATTTTAAGTATAGGATCTAGCCAACCTATGACTCAGAGAGGGCTCCCTATATATAATTTAGCTTTGTTAGACTGGGATTTTAGGCTAGATCTTAAAGTTCAATGGGGTTTTTGTTTTGAATTTAAGGTTGGGTGGTGGAATTCTTGGAACAGATGGATAGAGCAAGGTATTTAAGCCAGTGGGCTATGGAGTCAACAAATGGATAACAGATCTAGATCAATTCATTAAATGGAATGTTCACAGGGAAGGCTAACAAAGTAAAGAGAAAATATGTAGGTCGAATGGGTGAGATGATCCTAACCAGGGTGAGAGAGCACTTAAGAATCCTCAAACCAAGATTAAAATTAAGAACAAGGGATAATCATGAACAAAGGGCAATTAAGAATCCTTTGTTATAGATCACAAGGAATAACCTAAACTAAGGAGCAAACAAGAATTCCTTAACTTAGATTTGTGAAGAAAACATTCAATATGCATAACGGTCAAGACAGAGTGCAGTTAAGAAATTTCTGAAATATCATTCCATGTTATAACATTCAGAATTTTAGAGATACAAATAAGATTGTGGAAAAACTTAAAGAAAAATAACATTCAACGTGAGAGAATACTTATTTGAACTTTGCTTTGCACAAGAATCCAATGAAATATCTGATCTTTATTCCTTAATCCACCTAGCCGATCTAGTCATTGATACAATAGAATTTCAAACTTAAGAACAAGAAGTCTATAGAAATGTTTGGAAACCACCCTACATACTTTGAATGGTGAAGTATATATACAAAAAATTATTACAAAATATCTCAAAATATCTCAAACTGATTTGAGATAAAATTTAGGAAATACAAATATCTTCTTGCAAGAAGATAGAGATAGATAATGAAATGTTTCATGCTCTCCCTTTTTATTTGGTACTGCTGGCTGTTATGGTTGGATTTGTAGCCCTTTATGTTGTCTTGCATTGTGGAGTTTCATGCTAGAGTCTTCTTTACTTTCATCTTTCACCTGACACTCTTTGACCCTGATACTCTTTGACCCTGTTGTCGTGTCTTTACCTTTTTACCTGGTGGTCTTCATTTTTATTGTGTGGCAAGTTTTAGTTGTGAATTCATCATAATAAATCAGTCATAGTCTCCCACCATTCTACACCTAGTAATTTTACATTCATCATCATCCTATAGATCTCATCAGCTTCAGAATACTTGGAAAAATTGGGCTTGGTGAGGAATAAATGTTTGACCTCATGTTCCAGAAAAAACAAGTTTTCAAATGTGTCATATAACACTTTGCCTATTGGAAATGCTTTTATGGATGAAGAGTTGGCTTGTTCCTTGGACAAATTTCTGAGTCTATCACTATAGTTCAACTATGTCATGAGTTCTTCGTTGATAACCATAGGACTGGGTAAACGATTTTCCCTCAAAATCTGGAATTTCTCCATGAACCTATCGATGGCTATCTGCATATTGTGGCACTTTTCCTCTAAGTTAAGCATAGGGTTCCTTTTGGAAAGGACCTTCCTTATTTCCAAAATGGTCTTAATCCTATCTTCTATGTTTAGCTTATGGAGCTCATATATATTCTTGCTATTGAGGAAGTGGATGAGTCTATTCGCATTCTCATGCTTATCCCCCAATTCTTCCTTTACTTTCTGGGTAGCTTCTATAGCTACCTTTACTAACTCTATTTGTTAAAAGATAACTTGGATTGATGGCCAAATATCATTGACAGAGTCAATGATATTGGCGCACAACATTTCCTTGGTTTGTCCAAGTGGTTTCTCTAGTGTTAAATCCTTCTCTAGGATTTTGATTCTCTCACCAATTCTCTGGGCCTTTTTTTCTTCTTCTTTTTGCTTGAGTTTGGAAAGTTTGTAGTAAGTTTCCAAACTTGCCACCTTTTCCTTTAGTATTTTCATCTTTGTAGCCTAGATAGACATTTCTTCTGTGGCTTTAATCAATTCTACTACTTTTTCTCCTTGTGCACCTGTTGTTGTTGTATATTATGTTGTTACTGACAATGTTGTGGCAGGTCAAACAGTGGGTGCCAGTGACACTGCCAGTGTAGAATGGACTTTTTTAGATACTATTGGGATGACATACTTGGAAGTTGTGGCCAAGTCACTTTGCTTCGATTGAATTAAAGTGTCCAACTCATTTTCTATGTCCTTAAGTTGATCATTTAGCTTCAGGACCAAGTCCATCAACTCCTCATGTCTCGTTTGATTCTCTATGACTTCTAGAGTTTGAGGATGATGTAGTTGGGCTATTCTAAATTACCTCTTAAGTGTAGAAATATCATCATTTTTATTTTTAATAAGTGGCTCTATAGCTTTTATATACTTGGGAACGTGTCCCAATTCAATCATTAAGTCCTCTAAGGACTTGATCCTTGTATCCTTGGCCTGTGAGGAGGCCTTCTCTAACTAAAATTGTGCTAAGATGTTTTTCAAAGAGTTCTATAGCTAATGGGAAGATATGTCTTTACTTATCAGGGTGGATTATATCATCTCTCCAACCTATTTGTGTAGTTCAATCTGGTTTATGGGATGAATATCCCTTGCCAACACTTCAAAATATACCTTCTTAAAATCTGATGTTGTCTTGGGTTGTTGAGTTGTGGGTTTAACAAAAGTAATTTGCAGCTTTCCCTCTTTCATGTAAAAGTCCAACATTAGTCTTGTTTCATTAGTGGGAGTCAACTTTAGGTATTGTGCATATGTTTGGGCCTTAAGCCTTTCATTTCTGGCTTTGATTTCCTCGTATCTTTCCTTGATATCTTGATCTTTGTCAGCAGGCATTCTAAAGGAGGACACTTCAACACTAAGCTAGCTTTCCAACATCTGAGTTTGTGATGTGGAAGGCTCTTGCATGCCTTCAGATGGAGTGGTAGGCTTACTTCTTTCTAATTCTGTATTTGTGACCTCAACTGAGTGTTCAGTATATTCCTGCTCAAAAGTTAGATTTAGCCTTTGCCTCTTGTTTGATTCCTGCTACAAATTGGAGGTGGCCATTCCTGAAGTGGAAGACCCTTCTTTGTTTCTTTTCGGGATCTTCTCATCATTCTCAGGAGTCTGCATGACTAGAGGGGTACTCATGGTTCTTTCTAGTTCTTCTGGTACCTACAAAAAAGAGTTGTCACCAAGTTGCTTTTCTAAATCAATTAGAGCATTCTCTATGTCTACTCTGGTGTTGTCTTGGTGTACTGGGGTACCTTTCACCCATTCTATTTGATTTTCATATGATTCTATTTCGGGTATGGGATGGTGAATGAAAGGTCCTAGCTTGAACTTTTGTGTCTTCTTTGTGATGAATTCCAAAGGATCATATCTCCAAACAAAAATTCTTTGGAACTTCATATTTTGTAATATAAATTCTACCTCTTTTCCATCCACCCTAGAGTTTCATATGAAGGGGCCTAGTTGGTCTTTTATCTTGAAATAAGCCTTCTTCTTGACATTGATGAAGTTGACTTCATCGATTTGTCTATAATATTCTAGGGAAAATAACCTCAAGGGGAGGTATATTGGAAACTTATATGGTGCAAGCATGCAACCATATATCCTGATTTCTCTATGGTTCTGGTAAAGGTACTAGTCACCCACTTTGGCCTGCTTAGACAATTGAAGGACTCTCTTTATTTCTGGATTGGTTCTAGGAGGAGGGCTTCTAGTCAACATTTCCATGACTGGATGTACAAATAAATAAATGAAATCAGAGTAAGAGTATGGAGAATGGTATCGGTGAATCAATGGGGTCGAAAAAATGATTGACCTAGGTTGGCCTTTCGTGTCCATCTTCTGAAGGGTGAATGGGAACTTATTAGGTTGGTGATATAAGAACATAAGGTATAAGACTGAGGAATACTTGAAAACTCTTTCATTGTTCATTCTAAGGAATTGCTTATGCATCCTATCAGCTATAAATTGGTCATTGTCATAAATGACAGTAGGAGGTTGCCATGGAGTGTAGATGGACATGAAGACAAGGATTATTTCATCAATGTACTCACAGGTGGAGTAACCCAACGCACATGATATCATGACTACAATATTCTAGCCCCATGGAGAGAAAATGACTGATAGATATGGAGGGGAGTCCTTAACGATGTGTTTCTCTTCTCTAATGAAGGTTTGGAATAATTGGGCCAATTTTGCAGAACTGAGCTTGGGGTACTGGTCCAATAGGTCTCTAATTGAGAGTGGAGTTAGATTTGGCCCTAGTTAGAGCTGCAACATTTCATTTATGGACTCAGCAGTGATGGTGAAAATTATAGTTTGGTTTTGGGACATGATTGCTTTCTAACTGGGGACGTAATTGGCATGATAGTAGTGGAAAATCTCAAGGAAAATCTGGACTTGGGGGAACTGGTATATGGGCAAATTTGACACCCAAAGGCCAATTTTATCAGCATGTTTTAGGAACTTGTCCCTACTTTGACAATGGACTTTGAGCAGGGGCTCTTGGGTAGTGGTATCCTTTATTTGGAAATCTTTATCAGCTAAAGGAAGGTGGTCCAAGTCCAAGTGAGGTGTAGAGATGAGCCTTACATCCATGGCAACTGGGGCAGCCATACTCAGTTCTTGTGGATTTGAGCATGGGGGTTGATTCAGGGTTTTTAGGGAAATAAAGGTTTTGCAGAATGGTTATGGCTCAAAGTGTTAAAAAATTAAAATGAATTTGATATTTTGTACTTAATCAACCGTGTTATGAGAGTAAATTACTGGAATTTGACAACTGAGTTGGTTTTCCACGGTTAAATACCTCGAATTGGATGAAATTGACTATAACTGGTCATTGATGGACGCTGTAGAGGTTAATATGGTTATGGTACCAACTGGTGGATGAGCTAGGCTATCTGCAGTGTCTGTGGAGTAATGACAGAGATTGGTCACAATAGCTTTTCTGAGTTCTCAAAGGCAAAATGCTCGAAAAGAGTGAAAAGAGGGGTAATTGGGCTTTTATAGGAAAAAGGGTTAATTTTGGTGGGTTCACTAATTTATGAATAGTGATGGTTTTAGGTTGAAGGGGGAAAGCAGTTTTGGAGGGTTGTCGCACTGCTTTTGTTATGCGGGCGGTATTCGAGAGGGGTTGCCTGATTCCATTCAGCATTTGCCACATAGCATCAAGGACTGGGAGGACAACCACCTTATCGAGCAGTTAAAGGGCGAACATCAGGTCGGCCCGATATGGATGTGAGTCATTGGATGAGGGGAGGGAGACCGTATGGTGATAGGGAGGTGAAGTTGCGTGGCTATTTAAACATAAAGTTTTTGGGAGGCCCATGGGTCTAATCACCGACGGTATGAGATTAATTAGGAGGTTAATCTCATCAGGGACTCTTTAACACGGGATTAAAGACTGAGGGTGGGATTTAATATATTTGTGGGATTATGGGGTAGTAATAGAGTTTATAAATAAACTAAGGGGTGGGGTTAATCTATATAAGGGGGGTTATATATATACGGGAAAATGGGTTTTTTAGGATTTTTATATATTTAATTAAAATTAATATGTAGTGAAATGAGCGAAAGGGGTATTTGTACTTAGGTATATGAAATGTTGTGTGCTTTCCACATACTTAGTACTTAGGCTAAATGTATTTGGTGGGTTTTGCACATAAAACATGTTCATAAAGGAGTTTTCCTAGGTAAGAGAATTTAACCTTAGGAAAAGGGGTTTTGTGAGGGGGATGAATGATTTATAAGGGAATTTAACACCTTTCCTTCTTAAGTCATCAAGTCGAGGGTCTGGGTCCACTAAAAGTCAGAGAAATGCTCTGAGCCTTTTTGACTTAAAGAACTATAGGTATTAATATTTTAATTGTGAAAGGGAAACTAGTAAGTGTCGTAGGGGTTAAAATGAATGAGATGGTGTTAAGTAAATCATATTTTAAACCATTGTTTTTCCTTTGTCCTCTACTTATGCACTTTTGAAAATTGCATTTATTATGATGGCATAAGTGCATTTGTATAATCACATGACATTTCTGCAACCTTTCTACTACTTACGCACTTACTCATCTTACTATTTTTTCTTTACTTTATTTTGGGGCATTTAGGCTAGCAAACCCTTATCAATATTTTTCTTCTCTTTACAAATAAACTATCTAATTCTAACATTTTATCATCCACAGGCTCAGATTCAACTCATGAGCTCCTTTTATTCACTCTACCTATCTAATGATCTGCCAAGATTACATTGTTTGGTCAGATTTTATTCTCTAGCTATAAACATAAAATTGAAAGCATGAAATAGCCAAGTTTAAACATTTTGACTATCATGGATTGTGGCATGAGTAACAAGTTGCACACAATCATTTATTATGCATAGAAGGTAAATAGTAGTGGCACTTTGACTTGCACACTTTCATGGTCTCTTTTTATTTTTTGGGGTTCATATATTTTCACTTTTTCACCATTTTCATTCTTTTTGTCCTTTTATTATTCTTTTAGGACATACCCCTTTTACATTTTTAAATTTTTTAATATGGAAAACATTTGCAGAAAGCAAAGGTATGTACAATATTACAAGGTTTAATCTTAGTCATTCAAAATTATGACTCCTATTGGTATAGGAACCTAACACTATCCACCACACCATTTATCCACTTCTCCATCCAAAAATCCATCTCAATCCATGAAAAACATCCATTTTCACCCCTTCTTCAATAGTTTTCAGCACCACCAAAATTTCCAGTCCCTACCCATGAGCTCACCATGAATTATCATAGCCTCCAAATGCATTTCATGAAGGTTATTGTGATTTTGGAGGAGCTTGTGTGACTGTTAGAAGAAATAATCCACTCCCGTAGCAGTATGCACAAACCATACAAGACCATAGTTGAGAGCACTAGAAGAACAACCAATCATCATGAACACATTGGATATTCATTTCCTCAATTTTGAGCAGCTGCAGGACCTTTGCAAAGCTTCTATAGGATCGTTGTTCACCTTCAATGATAGCATTTGATCCACTTCCTAAAGAACCTATATTATCAAGCATCGATCATCCAAGCACATCGAAAGAAAAAAATATGTTCTTTTAGAGCAAAGCTAATGCATGGAGCAATGAGCATAAGAATATGCCACCTCAAGAAGCTATAAGATCATCCCTTACCTATTTTTAGTAACAACATGCTAACATCAAGTGATCAACACATCAGCTTCAAAACCACCAAAAGCAGCGTCAACAGGCATATCAACAACCTTAATATCACTTGTAAAAGAAGATCAAGGGTAAGGCTCAGATATGAAATCCTCAAAACCTCTCCTACAAACTTATTTTAGAAAAAACATGTTGCAAGTGTATGAAGGAAAAGGTTTTTTATAGGAAAACTTAGTAGCAGAGAAGCCTCAATCTTGTGTAGTAGTTAACTTCAATTTTCCACCAAGATACCCACATGTTTGGGAGAGGAACAAGACATAAGTTAGGAGGACTTGAGAAAGTGGGTTGCAATCATTTAGTTGTGATGGAGGACAAGGAGTCTGAAGGGGTAGGCGAGGTCTAGCTCAGTTAACGCAAAGAACTCTAAGTTTATTTTTCATGCAATATTGTTTAAATGGGAAAAAAATAAAAAATATTTAAAAAAAAGTAAAAAGGTGGACCCACCACCTATCAGCATGCAAGCTGACTTGTATATGAACCTATAGGAACTACTACAAGATTATACAAGCTACTATAGGAGATAGATAGATTGTTATAGGAACTTAACATAGTACTACAAGAAGTTAACAAAGTGCTACATGAGAGCTCCTATATAGAAACATCTACTAGGGTGTTGGAAAATGATTAATTAATTTCTACAAGGTACAAAGAAACACAGTAGAGATGCAAAGGATTTTCTATAGACAGTCTGGGCTATAAAATGGTAAATTATCTAAGGGTGAAAGGTATCCAAGTTACCAAGTTGGTCATAACATCATTTATTTCTTTTTCTTTAGTTTATTCACCATCATTTCTCCCTTTGTAAGAAGAAGGAGTTCTCTATTAAGTGTTTTCAATTCCAAAATTTAATGAGCAAAGAGAATTCAAATTTCTAGTTAATGGTATTCATGAGAATTTGATGGATAGTATGATGTGTCATGGTGAGGAATCCAAAATTCACTCCTACAATTGAAAATTGAGGCCACCATTGTCAAAATTATTCATTTTTTCAGAGACGTTACAATAAACTCTATTTATTGTAGGAGCCCCTATTTTCCACCATATTACTTGTTTTTTCTCTGAGATGAGTTTTACAAAGGATGGAAGGAAAAGACATTTGGGGGAACCCTCAACGTGTTTGGTAGGAGGTATCAAGGAAACATAGACTCCAATGAATTAAAAGCTAAGTGGTACAAGAAAGACCCTATCTCTACATAAAATTCACAGAATTCACAATCTGCAAATATGGCAGGATTCAACAGGAGAAAACTTGCCGATAGAGAGAGAATCCATCAACATCCTCAAATGCTTACCATTCTCCAAAATTGCAACTAGATGGGATTATTTGAAAGGATAAGGGAATATTAAAATTATATTGCGCTTCTGTTTACATTCAATTTACAAGATCCAATTGGCCAAGAATTTGTATCAGTAGTAAGAGGCTTGGACTTCAATGAGAATGAAATTAATAAAATTACAACTTTACCTACATGAGTGCATTAGGATAAGGAATCTAGACATGAGGTAATGGATGCCAAGAAATCCTTCTTTGCATAAGGCAAGGTGTCAAAGGAATACCAAGAAGATGAACCAAAAGTAAGTTGTTTCCATAAAAAATATAACCCATTAGATTTGAAGAATCATCTAAGAGGAAGAAGCATCCTAAACCTACATTAGGACTTCCTTGGGAAATCGAGATATGGTAAAAATGTAGATAGAAGAGTGGGAAGAAGATCAGTAGGAAGCGCAACACATGGACTAATAAATCGAGCATGAAACATGCCAACATACATGAAGAACAAGAAGGAAGGGCAGATGAATAGGTTTCTCAGAGGATGAGTGTTGGTGGAATTATATACATTCCGATTCCAACATTTAATTATCGAATATGAGATTGTAAGACTTAGAGAAAAAAGCACAAGAAATGTGGGATTAGAACCTATTCTATCCTATGCTAACAACTAGCACTAGAAAGAACTAATCACTAAGTATTATTACTTGTAAGTATTATTACTTGTCACTCGACTATGGGACTCTAATGTTTATTAGGTTTTGAACCACAATATTTTATTAACAATGTTCATGTGGTTTTATAAATGTAACTTATTAGGTCTTGAAACTTCAACAATTTTAATCCTATAGTAATGAAAACCCATGAAACAAGTTGCAGAAAAGTAAATGTTGGAAACTATAAGCAAAAGCATGCGAGGACAGTAAAGAAAACAGGACAATAGACTACAAGAAATGCATTAACAAAATATCAAAAATAAATGCTAAGCGGGCTTAGAGATATATTGTAGGTTCTTATTTGATGTAGGAATCTTTTATCAAATACCTGCAAAGCTCAAATCAATTAATGAATCCTAAACTACAAATTACATATTTATTTAATACTTTGTTCTAGTGCATAACCGAGTACCGAATTAAGTACAGAAAGGCTAGAATTTGAAATTTTGAATAAGTACATAATTAAGTATGGAAATTCTGTAAATTGAAATTCTGAATATTAAAATGTGTTAAGAAATGAATTTAAATTTGTTTGACTCTTTAAGCTTGAGAATAAATCAATTTGAATTTGATCATAATGCATTCTACTTAACAGACCTGAAAATAGAGCAATCAATCTACTGACTATGTCAAATACAAATCTAATTAAAAATTGAAAATAACATCAAATAGAATATGAAGTTAAATAGAATTTACTTCTTAAACCTAAAGAGAAGTACTAAAAAGTAAATTGAAAGCATGAAAGTGAATAGATCTAAGTTCTACCTAACATAAATTCATTGCAAAATAAAACTAAATTATTAGGTGTAAAACTTATCTACAAAACACATGAAGCATAGAAAAACTTACCCACACTAAGGGGCCCTTCCTAGGGTTTAGTTCTGATAATAAAATATCATTTCAAGCTAAGAAGATGTACCAAATTCAGAAACCATCAACTCTTTATTCACTTCAAAAATATTTGCTACAAATCAACGCTCTAAGTCTCTCCAAAAACTAATCATTGATCTCCTCTATTACAATAATGAACAACCTCCTTTCTGCTTCCCTTCAAGGCTTTCCTTATACATAAAATCCATTAAGGAAGGATAATATCCAATCCCCTAAACTTAGAAAACGAATTTACAACTTTCGAGGAAAATCTCATAACTTTGATTTTTGTGTAATTTTATACAACTAGGTGTTAAATAACCAACCATATCTTCTCAACAATGATGTATTTTGGGGAGTTTTTTTCCATTGAGCCTAACTTGTTACATTTTCAACAAAAGAGTCTCTTGGTATTTTATGATTCAATTCCATGGCCTCTGAAATCGTGCCCAAAGCTGACTGTTTAGATTTTTTGCCAATCTGGGTTTTGCAGAAATTTTGTACAAAACTGCTTCAAAGAACCAACTGTAAATTTCAAATCATATTTAATTTTTGGAAATGATTTGAGATAAAATTAAATTTTTAGGTTGTGTAAGAACCCATTTTCCACATTCTTGATATTCGCCAACATATGCATGCAAAATTGAGGTAGAAAATTGCAGTTTCAAAATTGTTACATATTTTTTGTTGTAACTTAAAGCATGTGATAGGATCCCACATGTGACATGGGTATATTCCAAGGCTTGTACCAGAATATTAGGTCCATGTGGCACCTAATTTACCATGCTAGAGAAAATAAATACATATTTTATAATTTTGAATTTTTGCCCCCCATTCATGCAAGCGCAGAATTAAGCACTGAGCTGATACAGAGATAGAAAATTTCTTAGTGTAACATGCTCCTTGGCCGAATAACCACATTAGTAAACCTTCATTTATAAAATTGTATTAAAAACTTATTTAATCATCAAAAATACAAGAAATCATTAATAATTAACCACAAGGTAAAATGAATGCATTTAGTGAAAATTGGTAATATAATAGTTACATTATATGTTGTAAAGGTATGAATATGGCTTTTAAATGAAAGGTTTGGATACCCAATATGATAACATATCTAGGGCCCAACAATGAGCATAGTTTCAGCGGAAAGATATGATGGGCCTCAAAATTGGACTTAAATTAAGGTCCATCTAACCTTTCTTAGGTGCACAAAGGCTATATTAAATCTCTCCTTCTACACCTAATAATGTTTTTTTATCTTTATTGTGTTCATAGGAAGGTCTAGAGATAATTTCATATGATGTGCCTAATATTATTTATTTTTGCAAAATATTGAATAAATTCTTAATGAGATAATAGAGGGACTTTATACCTACTACAGGATCAACCGAGAGTGGCTAATAAATGAACTGGATATCATGAAATTATTGACATATTTTGGAGCTCTAGTGATTGAGAAAATCTAGAATGTGTTCCCTATCATTAAATGAAGGTTCATCATGGTAAGGACCAAATCCACTTTTTGAGGGATTTTGGAGGGGAGAACTACCACTTTTCAAGGAGGATGCTTCCTAATCAATTTTTATAAGTACCAATTAAAATTTTCCTCTAGGGTCATGTATTTCTTAGTCTTATTGTGGAGAAACAAATTGCTATTTAGCAACTCTACTTTCATATCTAGCAGGGATGTACCTGGATTGATTCAAATAATGAAGTTTGGTGTCATTTTTGGCTTGTAAAGATTTGTTTTATTCATGGTACTCTAAGTATCCTAGGGTTTGGCTATCCCAGAAGCCTCAAAGCCCTATTGTACAATTTCTTTATCTTCTTTGAATGTTTTAACTTGCATCTTCTATTCTAGTGTTTTCCTATTTTTGTAGTTAGTATTCATGTTTCATTTGATGTACATTATATTGGTTAGATGATTGAAGTTAGGTTTTTTTTAATTTACTTATGAAATCACAAGGATGATACATCTTTATAACAACCTTGCAAATTGATATCGATGATTGATCTACTTGAACTGGTTTACTAGTTCATAATTTTGGAATTTCTTGAAGTATCTTGTAGAAAAATAGTAGTAATTTTTTGCTAACTTTTAACATGGGTTAACGAGATTATTCAAATATGATTTCACCTTTATTGGAGATTAAAAACATCCAAATTAATAAAATAATTCACCCCACAACATTTTCACTTGATTAGCCTAGGCATTTGGGCACTTAGATCAGCTTACTAGTTCATTGCTCTAAAATTTCTGGTTTCTAGTGGTCATTTTTTAGTGTTTGTTAGCAAATGTTTATGAGGCTCTTTCGAGTTGATTCCACTTGTATTGAATCCTAAGAACATTCTACTTAATAAGTTAAAATTCCCCATAGAATAGTTTGTAACACTGGTCCACCAGGGTAAATATGTGATGAAGAGTTACTATGATATGAATCAACCTCCTAAGTAGAGTTAATGAAGTGGAATAAATAAACCAAAACTTTACTAACCTTCCTCAAGAGCTACAATACCCCCAGGAGCCAAAAAGCCACTACATGTGCCCAACTCCTAAGTTAATTGGCCTTTTTTTGATCTGGACTCTCAGTCGCTTGCATGACAAGGAAATTCGGTGACTGGAAGCCTCCACTCGCATTGATAACCCTTCCTCCTAGCGACTACAGTCTAGAACTCCTAGTTTTATTCATGCGACAGTAGAATCTGAGGGAAATTTTTAGGGCTAGTATCTATACCTCTTCCCATAACTATATAAAACTTTCCAAAATGATTAATGACATAAGGACAAAGCCTCTAATATAAGACTTGATTAAGGACTTGACCTAACCAAGCTTAACCATGACATACATTTTCTCAAACATATGGAAGTCATGTAATCTATAGGTCATGAATGCATACATGAACAAGGGGGTCTGAAAATTATCTAAGATTCATTAATAAGGTTTAATTCCCTCTAATCTTAGCTTCAATAACTTGTGTTAGCTCATACATTCATTGACCAATCAATAGATAAAAAACTCATGACAAGAGCCATGAAAAATACACAACATATGAATAACATATAATCATAAACTAACCAGATTGTAAACCATCAAAACTAATCCATAATATCACAAACATATTTCCAATATATATAAGTGAACCACAATAGAATAATATCTCTTATTAGCATATTAAATTACCATCCAAGTCAAGGTCTTCCATGCACCACCTGACCATTAATTGGACTGAACCAAATCACTCTTTTAGCTAGTCACCCCCATGCCATATTCCAAGCATGAATGTCGGATCTCATGGAATAAACCAACTAAAACCAAACTAGGGCTTCCAAAGGCCAAACCACCTCAACCCTCAAATAGTGATTCCATCTCAGAGTCGGACATCACTAACATCAGTCTCTGCCCAAGTTGTCCAGGGCTCTAGTGTGTTTATCCCAACCCATCTCCAAGAAAAATAACTCAACCCACAATTTTCGCAGGGCTCTAGAGCATTTGTCCAACCAAGGATCTAAGGCTAGTAACTGAACCCAACAAGGGCTCCAAAGCATTTTTCTAACCAAGGCTTCCAGGACTAATAACTAAACCCAAGTTTTTTCAGGGCTTCCAGAGCATTTTTATAACTAAGGATCCAAGAACTACTAACTCAGGCCATAACCATAAGGAACATGAGCACCAATCAGAAGTAACAAATGGAAAACCCCACAATATGATGGCTATCCAAGAAATAGGAGGGCTAGCAAAAACCATTTTCAATCTAGGAAATCCTCCATGCGAATGACATATCATAGGAAAATAATTGCAAGAATATTCCATGCATACAAAAGCTGGCAAGGAAATCATACATGTGACTGAGTACCTAAAAATAAAACCCGTCATAGTTGTTGATCCGTCTTTCCCCTTGCTCTTTCCTACTTTTCCTTTTCCTTCTTTCTCCAAATCCAATGTATGCGAGAGTGCTCCAAGAATAATCAAAGTGTGAAAAAGTATGAGAGAGTGATAGAATGGAGAGACAGATCCACCATAGAACTGCCAAAAGCCATGAAATAATCTTCAGAAACCTTTTTAACCTTGAGGCCACTATTTTCTTCATTTTCTCTATTTATCCTTCAGTTTTCCTCCTCGTGCAAATTTGTGACCTTTTATGTCCTTTTTCTCCTATTTTCCTTTATTTTCACAAAAAAATGCCAATTAATGCCTCTTTTCCTTTGTCAATGCCTTTGCCAATTTCCTTAGCCATAAACAAACTGAAAGTGACACCCACTAGGATTTTTTTCCCACCATTTAGCTTAGAATATTTGTCCCATGACCTTGGTCTTATATTTTTTAGATGGAAATTCATCCAGGGGCTATTATAGAACCCTCCCCCTTGGGGGAACACCATCCTCAGTATTCAATGACACTTATAAACCAGTAAGTCGCTGAAAAAAAGCACACTTCCCATGGAGATTTATAACATAGCTCGACATGATATTTGCACTGACATCCCATTGAAAACATGACAAACGTACTAGTTACTAGAGCTTTATAACACAACCCATTATGATATTTATAATAAAAACCACATTTACGCTCATGCACATTTGCTTCAACCAACCAATAACCATACTGCCATTGAGTTTTATAAACACAACTTGATACAATACTTACAATATTATACACATATGTACATTTTCTCTTACCAAGAAATAAAATGATAGGGTACCTGTATCAACAATAAGGGAATCTAGAGGCTCACACCTCCACCCTTAAAAGTAGTACCATGATTCAACTCCTTCCTAGGAAATCCAAAATCCACTACAAAATTCAAGCCTTCATCTAATGGCTAGCGCTACAATCCTACACCACTTGTCCTCTTAGTGGAAAATTATTGGCTCATTTTTCTAGGATGCACTCTGATTTTTCTTCTGATTCCATCTGGGAATGTTAATGACCAAAATCAATTTATTCGGTGGCCTTCCCTTATCTACTACACATTCCCTCTAGCAATCTGATCACCACCTTCCATGTAGAAATTTTGAATAATATAACACTTATTCACAGAGATTATCCTGATTATACACTATTTGTGGAATCAGAAACATTCACATGCGCACATTGAAACATCAATCACACATATCAACACAGTATGTACCGAGGAAAGCGTACATCTGAAAACCCCCAACTATCTGTATATTATATTGATTGAGAAAATGTAACAATACATAGTACAATACTCCTCACAAGTACTCAGTAGTATCTCCACCTATTACACACATACTAGCTCAGACCTGAATCAATCACTGGCTTAAATCTCCTCTGCTGCTTGCCTGCCTCCACTGTGCAATCCTGCATGAGAATAGATGAGAATGGCTGATCCAAACTCGTATTTCCCTTGGCTGAACCACACAATCCTCATTGGCAATACTCAACCCATTGATTGTGAAAATCTCATGCACAACTATAGTCCCAAATGACAGTTGTCTTTCCCTTTCACTCACCTCTAACACTTGTCTCCACTGAACTATCCATGCACTGAGTTAACTGATCTATTCCTCAGTTGATTTATGAGTTAATAATTAGTGAATTAATTAATAATTAATTCACACCACTCATCATTAGTCTATTTGTCAGTTAGACTAACTACAACTAATTCAACTAAGTCAAACTGAACACAACTCCATCAACTCCTCAATCAACTCCCCCAAACTCAATCACTTGAGTTCTAACTAAAGTCCTTCATGTAATAGCTCAACTAACCCATAAGAAAAGCGTATTTCCTTCTGGCAGTTGCATGTGTCACATCCGTAGCTTGAACTGAAGTGCTGCAAGAGGATAAGATAATGTTTATAGTCCAAATATTATTAAGAGCTAATAATATTCCATTGTTCTATATTTAGACTGGTAGTCTAAAAATAGACTCCGCCCATATGTCTAAAAATAGAATTCCATCTATTTTTACCAACATGCCCAATCATCCACAAATAGCATCCTGCAACTCCTAGACCATGATCCATATGTCTAAAAATAGACATAGCCTAAAAATAGACTTTGCGCCAAAAATAGCCTACGGGCACACTTAGTGAAGGTGACTTCTTTTCACTAAGCTCCATCATCTTATTGCATTTTCTACACTCCCTCTCAACAAGATATGGATTATCTGCAAAACCTATCCTATAACTCTAGAATGTTCTGCATGGAACACATCTACCCGGTCCACTTGCTCCAACAACACTTGGAACAAAAACACTCCCAATTAACCACTCTGTTGGTATAGGAACATACTCTGATGCTGAAGCTCTCCTGCTACTGACAAGAGCTCCCTCTCTGACATCTGCGCTATTGCAACATATCCATGCATCTCGCACCATTGCAAAGCTCTTTGTGCCACCTAGCATTGTGCAAAACACTTGTGCCTCTCGCATTGCTGCAGCCTGCTATCTATGCGATGTCCTGGGATTCCCTGCACTGTCGCTCTCTCTTCCACTCCATCTACATCTGTCTCTACCCAATCAGTCAATTCCTGCTACTCCACATCAGGGCTCCTGTAGCAAGGTCTCATCCAAGAGGTTGGGTACCTCAAGGATCCTGCCCCTCCTCCTTGGGACGATCACTCCATATTGCCTCACCTCCTACCTGGAGGTATGGCTACATGATCCCTCTGCCCACCTAGCTTGAAGTTTTCCCCTACTGGAGGTCTTTACATGAGTAGATGTCTCTACTCAATCTCCACTCAGCTTCCCCAATTGTGGTTGATCCACAACCTCCTGAATCTACTGCACCAATCGTGGCTCTTCCACCATTGTCTAAGACTTCTTCTGGCTCTGTATTTTGAGAGGTAATATACCCTCCCTCTCAACCACCAAGTCTCCATCAGTTTCCTTGCTGCTCAAGGATTTGCATGCATCTTGAACCTCAAGAGTATACAGGTTCTTGACCCATGAACCAATCTCCTTCACCTGTCTAGTGATGATGTGTCTAAGGAAAACCTTTCCCTTACTGAAGACTATGTCATAGCCTCTATCCTCCAGCATCGTGATCGACACCAAGTTTCTCTTCTGTCCTAGTACACACTTGACATCGGTCAAGGTAAAGCGAGATCCATGATCCCTCTGAAAAATAACCGTGCCTACACCTGAGACACTATACTTCTCATCATTACCCGACGCTATGAGTATCTAGAGATCTTTCTCCTCCAAAGTGCCGAACAAACTCTTGTCGCTAGCCATGTGGAAAGAAGCTCCACTATCAAGAAACCAACCACTTCCTACCATGGATGAAACCATGCATGTGAAGAGTGTGAAATCCAACTCAAACTGTGAAGCAAGTGCCTCACCTTTAGATCCTTCCCCGGATTCCTTCTTAGATTTCATCCATGGACAATTTGAGGCATAATGGCCCACCTCATTACAACGAAAGCATCGCACTTTCGATTTGTCAACCTTCTTCTCATCATTGGAAGAACTGGATTCAGAAAGAGAAACCTTTTCCTTCTTTTCTTTGGCAGCCAAAGCGCAATTTTCTTCATCAGATTCCTTTGATGAAGATCTGTCCCTGGTATTCCACCTGATCTCCTCTTGCACAAGATCTGACCAAAGTCTCTCCCATCCTGACAATTTCTCCCGACCATTGACAGAGTCCTGATAGGAATGCCAACTCTTCGGAAGACCAAGGAGAGCCAAGCTCACCAAGTCCTCATCATTGACAGACACCCCCACACTTCCCAGCTCATCCCGGCATTGGGTGAACTTCGTGAGATACTTGGGCATACTGTCTCCATTCTCACACTTAATGTTTTTGAGTTTATCATTGAGCACCAACTTCCTCTGGTCTCTCTTGCTGTTGAAATAAATCTGTCAATGCTTTCCACATCAAGTATGGATAAGCCTTTCCATGGAGACTCGATACAATGTGATCCTTCACACCCTCCAACAGAATCCTTCGACACTTTGTTGTCTTCTTTTGCCAAGCCACAACTTTAGCAGCATCAGTAGGCTTTGGGACTTCAGCATCTATGAACTCCTTCAACCCATTGTCATCTAACACCACCTCCATCCTATATTTCCATGCAATATAATTCGAGGTGCCTTCAAGGGTATACTCCAATCGCAATCCGTTGAAAGAAATTTCAACTTGGACACCAAGAAAACACTGCTGCAAATTCGAATTCCACCAACTCAAAACTCAACTGCTTCTGATCTAAAATTCGTGAGAAAAACATATTTCTCGTACAGAGATTGACTGTATAGGAATTCACCGGATATCTCACCTTCAAAAAGAAGGATGAATCTAGAATATACCTGGCTCGATTACAGACTCTGCCTGAAGAAATAAAATGTAAACATTTTCTGAATAATAGATCCAATGATCAACTTGGCTCCGATATCATGTAGAACTTCTTCTAAAAATCAACCAGCTCTAATACCATGTAGAAATTTTGAATAATATAACACTTATTCACAAATATTATCCTTATTATACATTATTTATGGAATCATGCATAATACATAACCTCCTCTCCTATTGATCATCAATTTTGTGGAATCAGAAACATTCGCATGTGCACATTGAAACATCAATCACACATATCAACACAGTATGTACCAGGGAAAGTGTACAGCTGAAAACCCCCAACTATTTGTATATTATATTGATTGAGAACATGTAACAATACATAGTACAATACTCCTCACAAGTACTCAGTACTATCTCCACCTATTACACACAAACTAGCTCAGATCTGAATCAGTCACTAGCTCAAATCTCCTCCGCTGCTTGCCTGCCTCCACTGCGCAATCCTGCATGAGAATAGATGAAAATGGTTGATAAAAAAATGTATTTCCCTTGGTTGAACCATGCAATCCTCATTGGCAATACTCAATCCATTGATTGTCCAGATCTAATGCACAACTATAGTCCCAACTTACAGCTGTCTTTCCTTTTCACTCACCTCGAACACTTGTCTCCACTGAATTGTCCATGCACTGAGTTAACTGATGTATTCCTCAATTGATTTATGAGTTAATAATTAGTGAATTAATTAATAATTAATTCACACCACTCATCATTTGTCCATTTTTCAGTTAGACTAACTACAACTAGTTCAACTAAGTCAAACTGAACACAACTCCATCAACTCCTCAATCAACTCCACCAAACACAATCACTTGAGTTCTAACTGAAGACCTCCATGCAATAGCTCAACTAACCCATAAGAAAAGTGTATTTCCTTCTGGCAGTTGCATGTGCCACATCTGTACCTTGAACTGAAGTGTTTCAAGAGGATACGATAATGTTTATAGTCCAAATATTATTAAGAGCTAATAATATTCGACTGTTTTATATTTAGACTGGTAGTCTAAAAATAGACTCCGCCCATATGTCTAAAAATAGAAGTCCATCTATTTTTATCAACATGACCAATCATCAACAAATAGCATCCTGCAACTCATAGACCATGATCCATATGTCTAAAAATAGACATAGTCTAAAAATAGACTTTGAGCCAAAAAATAGCCTGCGGGCACACTTAGTGAAGGCGACTTCTTTTCACTAAGCTCCATCATCTTGTTGCATTTTCAACATTCCATGCATTCACACACCTTCCAATTTTTGCAAGAATCCCCTTTTCTGCTACACAACCCCTCAGGTGACCCCTCCCTTAGCAAGGTTTCCTCACATCTGAAGGCCCAAAAACCAAGGCATGTCCCTACCGCAAAACCATGATAATGCTCATATGTTGAGGAGGTAAATCCCCTCTACGGACATAGGTGATCCATACTAGCCTAGACCGGGTCTAGCAACAATCATCAAACACTATAGTGTAAGTTCCTAATTGCAAATTAACAAACCAGTGATGAAGGCCTACCTGGATTCCAATGCTATTGTTTGTAGAAGGGGTGGTGCTCTTGTTCCTTTGCTTTGGCAGATCACAATCCTCACGATCTTCGTGAATGGACACCTGCACATATAAGAAACGACACAAACACAAGCATAAAATCCAGCATATGCAACTATATGTCAGTCAGAAAGGACATAACTCATCATCATCACAAATAATAAAAAGAGTGGAACCATAACCAATAGTCATTCATTAATAATTAATCAAAGGGGAATACAACCAAAGTTCTGACGTCAGATTCTCCTTTGGCGGGTAGTCAGCAGCTAATGTCTCGCAAAGCCTATCGAGGACAAGGACAAGCCTCTCTCTTTGGTTCTTGGACAATAATATCCTTGCTTGGATTTGGCCTTATGGGAATCAAGAAGGCTCTTGCGGTACGAAGGTCTTGGAAATTTGGCAATTCTGAATCTCTGGAACTCTGGAACTACCTTGCCAAGGAAAATGGACAAGATTTATAGATGGAGGAAGGGGAGTTGGGATCATCCACAATAATCATGGGATTGGCCATATCATCGAGGAAGCTTCCATGAGAGGTGGCAAACCACTTCCTCTCTATGGAAATCCATAGCCGAACCACCCAACTCAAGATGGATAGCAGTCCAGGAGTTTGTTAGGATGAAACTTTTGTCATTTGTTTGTTAAAAAACACCTCTAATTATGGTTGGCACGGGTGCAACTCTATGACAGAGCACCAATTGGCGCGCCCTCTTTGGAGGATTTTTCCCCTTGGCACGAGGGCTGCACTATGGAACCACGCCAATGGAAAAAGAGATATTTTTAGGGTTTTTTAGCAGGAGATGTCTTTAGGGCAAACAAAGCTCATGTTCAAGGGAATGCAATGCAAGTGTTTTTAGGCCATGTCACTTCTCATAGGTCCTAGAATAAGTCCTCCAAGATGCAGGAGAGAGGTAGTAGGGATGGTGACAAATTGTTGTGTAATAGATGCTCCCTAAAGCATGAGGCCCAAGAGAGAGAGAGAGGTGAAATGCTTTACAAGAACATGTCCAACCGAAAACACTGCCACCGAAAAACCTACATGGAGAAGTACAACTGATATCTCAAATACATGATATAGGTGGTATGGGCGCAACCATCCATACGAGGGTACACAATAATCTAGATCCAAGGTATGGGTGCAGCCATCCAGTGAGGATCGATAAATAGACTCAAGCATGGTCACAACCATCCAGTGAATGAGTCATGTAATAATCATAATAATCGACAAAATCACAGCTTGGATCCGAACAGACAAAATCCAGGGTCTTACACTCCATCTCGATCCAAACAAAAGTACAAGTTCAAGCATGCGAATATAGAAGCCGAAGTCGAACATGCAGGAACATCATCTGATTACCAACCAATGATGAAAGTTGTTAACATACACGAGATGTACCACCAATAATGACAATGGCCCTCAAGGTACTACAGGTACAATCTACGGCGTGAGAATCAGTGAGCCAGCGTCGAACACCTATAGAATCATTCGATCGGAGCCCAATGATGAAAACCTCGTGTCGAATGTGAAGAACCTACCATTGAGGCATGCAGGGTCCAAGGCACTAGAAGGGAGTCTCTATATCGGCTTCCTAGATAATGAGCTGAATTCGACAGAAAGTGACGTTGATCAAAGGTGGGCCATAGTGTTTCCCACATCATCGACGTGAGATGGAGGAAGATAATGTTTTTGTGAATCAGGATTACATGAGTTATCAGAGAGAGGTTGATAGTTTGCAGAGGTCAACTTCTCTTGAACATATCGGTGACACGACAGTGGACTTGGCAGTATTTGACATCAATCGATCAGAGGTCATGGTGACAAGGCAAAGAGAAGATGAGAGGTCAAACAGGATCACCCAAACCCACGGAGGCAAGTGAAAAAACGAGATGAGATGTCCCCACCCAGACACGAATGCAAAAAAGTGCCATGTTCAAGAGTGACATACTGCCGACACGACAATGATTCTGGTTCTATTTTCCCCACCATTTCTGGCGAGTACCCCAATTATTTTTATTAACAAGCTTGATGGGGATAGCATATGCTTGTAAAATGTCATTTCAATGGAATCCAATGTCATCAAGTTTTAACAAGTCTGAGAAAGGAAGAACTCAACGTCTTTTCATGTTTAGAGAGTCTAAAAAGACATCAGAAAAGTAAACTCAAGGGTCTCCCTTTTTGTAAAGTTGCATCTCTCGAGCCCTAAAAAGTATAAAACATGTGTGGGTTGTGTTATATTATTTCCACGACTAATCTACGTAGTGAACCGAGGGGTTAGAGGGGGGGCGGAGCCCCCGCTTCGTTGCATCGATTGCGCAGCGGGGGGGGTCACAGGGAGGGCAGCAGCCCCCCCTGTCTGGGGGGTTTGAGGGGGGCGGGTAGCCCCCCTCTATGGGGTTCGGGGCAGCGCCCCGA
>APFE031240758.1:12624-59797 GCA_000404065.3 Pinus taeda | reverse complement strand
TATGTACATGAAAATGAATTTATAAATCTGAGCATGGGAATGCCCACCTTAGCTAGATCATGAAAATATTATGAAGATAATGTATTGTATTGTATCTTATTACAGGCCACCTTCTAGTTCGAAAAACCTCGGATCCTCATGGTAAAGCATTTCACTCGACATCTGAAGATTTACGACCTCATGCTTTAGGGGGAAACTGTTATAGACATATTTGGGCACTGCAACCCCAATCACATATGTCCATAAGCCAAGGGCTTCTAAGCCCCTAAAAGTGTTGTTTCATATCCTAAAGGGACAAGGTCATCTGATTACATCATCTCCCAGAAGTTCTCCACGAAAAACTACTCAGAATTGGTCAAAACTGGACCATCTCACTTGATCCATGGTTAGGGTGCAATGCATCTCACCTACTACACACAGGAGGTGCAATGCATACTGAAAAGTCCTTCTATAGGGTGCGATGAGCGAGAATAGACAAAATGGCAGAGATAGTTTGCTAAGTGGATGATCAAGGAATCCTCTAGAAACTTCTCATATGACACTTGCCTCTCAGAATTCACCCAAGGATGAGTAAGAGATCAATGAAATCTCCAAGTGGAACCAAGAACTATCAGTGGAATGACACTAATCAAAAACCCAGAGCTGACTCATACCTTTGCAAATATCTATATATGGATCCCTCATCTGAGAGATCTAAAGGTTGTAATCTTGTATTTTGTAAGGAATTGTTGTTGGTTTCTTGGTGGAACATCATAGTGTTGGGTGATCTAAGCTTTTCATGAGGTGAAGAAGGGATTTCATGCTGGGAGGATGATGCTGGGTTAGATCAATGGGTTGTAATCCTCTCTTCTACTCTTTCTATCAATAAAGCTATTTGAGCTTTCCTCCACATTCTTGTATCTTTGATGATATATGAATTTGTTTGGTCAATATATATCTGGTCCTATATTGTTTATGATTGTAGATCTCTGTACTTTGATGGTATTATGCTGCTTTGACTTTATAGGTGCTCTTTGAAGTGGGGTAAGCAAGGAAGGAGTGACAAAGATCTGTCAAAGGGGAGAGGAAACAAGTAAGGAGCCAAGCGAAAGACCGAGGTTGGTACTCTTTGCTTCTCTCTCATCTACTTCTCATAAAGGAAAATGAAAGTAACTTTAGTTTGTTTTTACCCATTTTAGTGGCACTAACAGCTCTGAATGGACACTAGATTTCCTGATAACACCAAGGGCAGCAAGTCCAAAATCCTATTGCTCAAGGGCCACAGGTTCAAAACTCGTATGTTCAGAGATAACACATAAAATATCCATATGTCCAAGGTCAACAAGCTCAACAACCTCTTAGCCCATATATTGCTTATTAGAAACCTATGACCAGATAGTTTCTAAGTGTTCATGGTCAAAATCCTCCCTATGGCCAAGGTAACCTACAGTGGGGGCTGAATCAACTACCCTATGGCCAAAATCCCCCACTATGGGGCCAAAACCCTTATCAGGATGGGCTACTCTAGTTGGACCCGCTTATCAACCTCTAATGCCTTTTAATACTCAATTGTCATTCTTAGCCACACTAGAGTTGCCAAATGTGCCTTGCCTTATGAATGATCCAATTCTTTATTCGACATACTGGCCTCTGGTTTCATCCAAGATCCCGAGCGATTGTCCTATGTTCGATGGGAAAGGAAAAGGAGATCCTCAAGCCCATGTGATGACATGTCAACTTTGGTGCTCTTCAAATTATTACGTTGATGATTCTATTCATATTTGTCTTTTCCAACGAACCCTCACAACTGTTGTAACCAAGTGATACACTGAGCTTCCTCGAAGTACTTACCATGACTTCAACTCTTTGGCCATGCCTTTCCTCACGCATTTCTAGTTTCCGGTTCGTTATGAAACTGGCACCTATTTGCTCACATCACTTAAGAAAGATTTTATGACACACATCTCTGATCACATCCATGAATGGAGACATAAACGTCGCCTGATCAAATTCGAGGTTGTTAATAAGTTGCTCACCGAATGGTTTACTAAGTCATTTGTCGCTCCAATTTCCCGCGATATAGCTATGGGTGGATGCGTTAATGAAGAAAAATCCATTGCTCATGCCTAGTACTTAAATCTTGTTTATTCTCAGTCTGGCACTTTGTATGAGTTATTACCTAATGCTCCGCAGCCATCATCCAATTCCACAGCATCGAAGTCACAGGCTACACCTCCTGTTGATGGAGTAATTGGTTTAGTGTCCGAGGCCCCTTCTAAATATTCTTCCAAACATAAGTCGGTCTCAAACACTACTTCTAATAGTTCCTCCTAGAATCCACTTGGCCCTGGTAAAACCTCAGAGGTCCATGTTGTTCAATCTACCACAACGGACAAATCCTCAAAAGGTAAGAAGAAGGGCAAAGGAAATGGTAAAGTCAATGCCCCAAAACAGGGTCCTCCTAAGTCATCTACTGGTGATTCTTCACAATGGAATCCTAAGTATCGGTGCCTCATTTGTGAGGATGATCACTATACCAACGATTGTCCTCGATGGTCCAAAGTTAGTCATTTTCTCAAAGGGACCCGAGTTGTCCTGAAAGAGTTATTTCTGTCTAAATAGACTCAAATGTTATACCAACCTCAATCATCTGATTCCTCAGGATCTCAAGTGCTCATGATGAGTATGCCTATTAATGTAGCTACTAGATCAAAATAATACCAAACTTCTGCCCCAATAGTCGAGAAAGAGAAAGAGGCCACCCCTTCTTCTTTTGCCCCAAGTTTTGGCCCTCTTCATATTGAGCACCCTAACCCTAATTCCACTATTTGACCACCCTCTTGAGGTGTGCTAAGGAAATCCTCATACAATCCCAACGCTCGAGCTGCTCAGCACTATAATATTATTTAGGTTTTGGGTCAGGCGCCATCAGCTATGTCAGCTCTTGAGGTGCTCCAAAGTTGTTCGTGTCAGCAGGAATTTTTGTTGTCAGCAATTGGGGGTATTGATCCTATTGATTCCAATTTGATATGTTTTTATCTAGAGAACGACATTCCTCTCTTGCCTCATCAAATTTCCTTTCTTATTCAGGCAATCATTAATGAGAAAACCATTCATAGGACTGTCATCGATGAAGGTGCTTCCATTTTTCATCATATCCATCACCTGCTGGAAGGAAATTGGTTCTCCTACTTTGTACCAATCTCTGAACACTTTGGAAGATTTTGATGGGCACAATTCGTGACCCTTTAACATCTTACCTAACCTTGCCATTACTTTGGAGGGCAAGACAATACAAGTCGAGGTAGAGATTTTTGACGCTAATCTCAATTATAATATTCTATTTAGATGGAGCTGGACCCATGCCATGCATGCTGTAGCCTCCTCCCTATTCTACATGATTTGTTTTCCCCATCAACAGAAAATCATCGTTGTCGACCAGTTGTCCTTCTTTGCCTCTTCCTCATCAGATGGAAATGTTCTATATGTCAAGCACACTGGTGATCCTTATGAGAGTGTGGGGGCAGGTCTTTTTAATGATTTTGCCTTGATGGGAATTTTTCTTATGAGAGTGTGGGGGCAGGTCTTTTTAATCCTTGGGTCATACCTTCACTAGATCTTTGTTGTAGCTTTGATACCACTTGTTGTATATCTAACCCAGAAATATATGCTAATATAAATAAACCCAAGAATATAAAGATCTAAATAGATAGAAATGCTTCTTTATTAATCAAACCCTTAAGGTAGGGCAACACCATACAATCACTCCTTAAGGAAGGAGAATACTCCACAAGCAATATGCCTGTTCATACAAGAATACTTATCTTCATGTCTCTCCATGTGGAGTCTCTAGCCTCTATATAGGCCTCATACATACAATACCATGCATCATTACCATGGTTTACTCATACCATCAACTAATACCATGGCCCATTACATTATTATTAACTACTTGTGGTCCCTTACATGACATGGGTTAACCACCTTATTTATTACTATGGCCCATCCCATTATTACATTATTAACTTGGGTACCTCCTTCGGTACCCCATATTACCCCCCCTAGGTACATAACATTCCACCCCCCTTAGCATGTTTCGTCCCCGAAACATGAGAAGAACACAAATAATAAGATCTACTCAAAAGAGTAGTCCAATGATACCAAGCATGTGCATCTAGCCATCCAAGAGAAAGGTGAACCCTCGATCTCACTGGTGCCTCGCGCGCTTGAGATGGAAGTTGACCGTGGCCGCTCTTCTGTGTTGATGTGTAGTAGGTGGATCGTCTCTCCTTTGTATCCATCTTGTGGGTGTTGTTGTCCTTGTGACTAACTGGTTGCCATCTTGATGGTTGTCTTGCGGGGTGATGTGGGTGATGATATGTTGAAGTTTTAACCCACGGTGTCTTCTGCTTGACTTCACCCTGCCGTGGTGCCTGTTGTGGTGTCTTGTTTTTCAATATGACTTCAACCACTGATTCCTCCTCTGATGTATCAGCACCTGTAACCGTTTCTACTTTAGCCTCTGTTTGTGTCTGATTGTCGACCATCAACTGCTCATCATCTGATATGTCAGACCCTTGAACATCTTCTGCTTCAACCTCCTTGGACTCTACCTGCTTATTAATGGAAATATCCTGTAATGTAATTTTCTTCTTTTTATACCAGAGCTTCAGGAATTTCTTCTGCACATTAATATTGATAGTACTTACTGATTCCATCCAAGGGTATCCCAAAACAACATCTATGTTATCCATATTTGAAGCATAAAAATCACTATGCAACACATACTTATCCATTGAAATCTTCAAATCCTTGTACATTTGAACATTCTCATCATCAACTTGTATATTTTCAATTTGTTTTGTTGGTACTTGTAATTTCTTTGCCAAGTTGACATTTATAAGATTTTGTTTGCAACTCGGATTGATAGACACAATGATTTTCTCCTTCTGAATCAATCCGTGAACCTGCAATACCAAGATACCAGCCAAAAATAACCCTTTTGGTTCCTTGGTTTCCTTCTTTCCTGTAAAAATAACATCTTTGCTAGGCTGTGTGTCTGTCTGTCTGTGCTTATCCATTTGATTTACGGTCAAAGCGCTCTATAAGAGCTTTGGCAAATTGGGCCCAACTCGCAAAAGGTGCATTGCGACGCTGATGCCATAACGCCCATTGCCATCGTTCACTGTCCAAGTACATGGTCCCCACTCTCAGCTTAGTCCAATCATCTTGGAGATGATTCAATTTGAAATACTGGTCCATTTGTGCTAGCCATGCGGACGGGTGAGAACCGTCAAATTTATACAACTCCCTCGAATTCTGATCTAGGCCCGCCATCACAAAAATATTGGTGAAAAATTGAAATGGTCACAGATCCATCAATATTGCTCAGAATCTCTATTATAACCTGTTTTTAGAAATGGAACAACCACTCTGCATCTGCCCATGTGGTAGAAATCTTGATCCAGACACTTGAAATTTCAGATCTGCGCTGCTACTCTCCCGCCGTCACCCAAAATTTCTGCAAAAAGAGCTGATTTTAATTCAACGATATCTCCCTCATCCGGACTCCGATTCGACTGATTTTTTTTTTTGAAATCATGTGTTTTTTCACAAAGATTCCAGATCTACAATTAGATCTTTCAGATCTTGCACCAGGACGTCTAGATCTGCGCCGCAAATTCGCTGCCCTGAAAAATTGTCTCCAACCCTACTAATTTTTTGATCAGCGATATCTCCTTCATCCGGACTCCGATTTGACCGATTTTTTTTTTGAAATCGGCTATTTTTTCACAAGGAATACAGATCTGTAATCATATTTTGTAGATCTTGAACCAAAACATACAGATCTGATCTGCAAACTCGCAGCCCTTGAAATCCTGCAAAAAGTAAAAAAATTCTCCACTTTTGTGCCCAAGAAAGTGCTCTGATACCACTTGTTGTAGCTCTGATACCACTTGTTGTATATCTAACCCAAGAATATTATAGATCTGATAAGAAAGTATAATATAATGCAAATAAACCCAGAAATAGATAGATCTGAATATAGAAATGTTTCTTTATTATCAACCCTTAAGGTAGGGAAACACCATACATTCACTCCTTAAGGAAGGAGAATACTCCACAAGCCATATGCTTGTTCATACAAGAATACTTCTCTTCCTCTCTCTCCATGTGGAGTCTCTAGCCTCTATATAGGCCTCATACATACAATACCATGCATCATTACCATGGTTTCCTCATACCATCAACTAATACCATGGGCCCCTTACATTATTATTAACTACTTGTGGTCCATTACATGACATGGGTTAACCACCTTATTTATTACTATGGCCCATCCCATTATTACATTATTACCTTGGGTACCTCCCTCGGTACCCCATATTACCCCCCCTAGGTATATAACACATTCCTTCCATAACACGGGTATCTAGTGGCATATCACAGTGAGACACTTTCAGACACAGTCCAGAAGTATCCCACTTATGAAAAAAATATGTATTCCATTCTGTACGCCTACCGATAATGGAAGAATTACATTTTGGGGAAGGAAACGGTCATCTGCACAGACCACTAGCCCTTATAGTTCATCAGAAGTGGTCCACATACCTGCAACAATTCCATTTGAATATCAAGTATATGAAAGGGAAACAATAATAATGTTGCAGATTTCCTCAGTCGAACACCAATCATGGCATTAACCACCGTGTTCAACTTTTGTGTGCACAAGACTTCTGATTGGCCACTTCTATACAAAAGAAACCTAGAATTTGTCTACACATACCAAACACCCTTGGAGGGTATAGATTTTCGCCTCGAGGATTCCCTGTTATGCCATCTTGGTCACCTTTGTATTCCTTCAAGTGAGCATGCCAAGATGATTTTGGAAGCACACTACAGGTAGGTTGTTGGGCATTTCATGGTCAAGAAAATGGTCATAGTACTGCAAAAGTATTTCTATTGGTCGAATCTTAAACAAGATGTCAGGAAGTACAATCATGCACTTCTTGCGCCATTGCCAAACTGACCATCAAGAAGCAAGGCCTCTATACCCCACTACCTACCCCTAGTTGATCTTGGGAATCCATCTCCATGGATTACATGTTGTGTTATATTCTTTCAATGACTAAGCTACGTAGTGAACAGGGGGGTTAGAGGGGGGGCAGGTAGCCCCCCTCTAGGGGTCCCGGGGAACGCCCTGGGAATTTTTTTTTGGACCCTATATTAGGTGGGGCGGACCTACCTATGGTTTTCGCTCCATGGTTTTGGACGCGATGGTTTTCGGTCCATGGTATTGGATGCTTCGGCGTGTATAAATATGTATTGTAACATTGAGAGGAACATAATGAAAAATCAAGCTGGTAGTTCCGGTTTTGGGATCCAGTGGGAAATCTCTGTGTATATGTGCTTTATGTGTTATGTTCTTGCATTTTATTTTTCTTGTGATTTAGAATTTGTATGCAGGTAATTTTTGTACAGGGTTAAAACCTACATTTGGTATCAGAGCTATTTGGCTTCAAGGGGACGCCTTTGTTGCTGAGGGGTTTCGCTCAGGCCTGTGGTAGATCCTGTTCAGTGGGAGATCTACGAGATCGATTCTAGTGGTGACAGAAGATGGCGAGCAGCGGAAAGATAGAGATTGAGAATTTCAATGGTTAGAGTTTTCAGTTGTGGAAACTCAAGATGGAGGATCTGTTGGTGGATAAAGATCAGTGGATCGCGTAGATCCAAGTACTAAACCCAACGGGAGTGAACCGATGAAGAAATGGAAGAAGTTGGAATCAGACGGCAAAGAAGAACAAATACGATTGGTGTGGTCTCAGATTCCCGCATTGTTGAAATGTTAGGGGAAGCTATGACGAAGGCTCTGTGGGACAAGTTAGGGACTTTGTACCAATCTAAGTCTCTGGTGAATAAACTATTCCTGCAGAAAAAGATGTATAACCTGAGGATGAAAGATGGAGATTTAGTGACATAGCATCTGAATGCGTTTAATACTGTGGTAAATCAATTATCATCTGTTGATTTTAAAATTTCAGATGAAGATAAGTTCATCAGTCTGTTGTGTTCTCTACTAGATTCATGGGATAGTCTGGTTATTGCAACATGTAGCAATGCAAATGCTTTGTAGTTTGATGAAATAGTCTCAGCCTTGCTGACGGAGGAGATGAGATGGAAAAATATGGACAACAAGAATGGTGATGCCTTGTCTGTACGAGAACGGTCCCAGAACAGAAACAAAAATAAGTCATCTAGTGGGAGATCTAAATCTAGAGGGAGATCTAAATCTCCAGGAAAACCTATAAAGGTGGTGTGCTGGATATGTGGAAAGGAAGGGAACTTTAGAAGGGAGTGTAAATTTAAAGCTCTTGATAATTGAAAGTGATCTGATGATGCTCCTTCTGCAGAGGCGAAAACCACCTCAGACGAAGGTGGGGATGTGTACTTGGCTTCTTCAAGTACAAATGTAGATCATGAGGCATGGTTGATTGACTTAGGTACATCCTTTCACTTCACTCCCCATAGAGAGTGGTTGTGCGAGTATGAGAAATATGATGGTGGTGATGTCTTCTTAGGAGATGATAGGAAGGCTAGAATCATTGGTCACAGAAAATTAAAGTTGAAGTTGCAAGGTGAAAGGGTTAGAACCCTTCCGGATGTTCTGCATATTCGTACATTGGCCAGAAATCTGATTTTTGTAAGCAAGCTGGATGATGCAGGTGTAAAGACAGTGTTCAAGAAGGATACCTACAAGATGGTTCGAGGAGAACTGGCACTGATGTGGGGTGTTCGGATTGGAACTCTATACAAGCTGCAAGGTAGCACTATTCTTGACGGGTACAATAGTTCTATGGTTCTTGGAAATGGAGCAGAAAATCTAGTGGTCTGTGGAGAGAAGACCATGTTGTGGCATCAAAGGCTTGGACATATTGGAGAGAAGGGCCTTTGAATACTTCATGGTAAAGGTATGGTAGAAGGTATGAGTAATAGCTCTCTAGATTTTGATTTCTGTGAAAGTTGTGTATATGGGAAGTAGAATCGAGTGAGTTTCCCCGAAAGTTGTGTATATGGGAAGCAGAATCGAGTGAGTTTCCCCTCTGGTGGTAAGAGGACAAAACAGATATTAGAGCTTGTGCACAGTGATGTGTTTGGACCTGTGAAAGTTCCATCACTGGGTAAGTCTGTATACTATGTATCATTTACAGATGGCTTCTCAAGGAATACATGGATATATTTCCTTAAGAATAAATCTGAATTCTTTGATAGGTTTAAAGAATTTAAGGCTCTGGTGGAAAATCAAACAGAGGAGAATATAAAGGTGTTGAGGACATATAATGGTGGAGAATTTTGCAGCAAGGAATTTGAAGAATTCTGCAAGAAGCATGCTGAGTGGTGCTGGGTTAGGACAAGAATTCTCGGTAGAGGCGGTGGATACTGCATGTTACTTGGTCAACAGGTCACCTTCATCAGCGTTGGAGGATAAGACTCCACAATAAGTATGGACTGGTAAGAAACCCTCTCTTTCAAATCTGCGGGTATTTGGATGTGATGCATATGTACATGTCCGAAAGCAGAAACGAACCAAGTTGGATAGTAAATATGAAAAGTGCATCTTTATTGGGTATAAGGATGGTTTAAAGGGTTATAAGCTTTGGAACCCAGTCACACGGAAGGTTGTGTAGAGTCGAGATGTGGTGTTCAGAGAGGTGAAAGATGTTATTAAACATGATGTCCAACCAAAGGAACCTGTGTAGATAGAGTTTGAACTAAAGGAGGCAGAATCAGACTCCATAGCAGAGGAGGAATCAGAAGATGAAGAGCCACAAACTCCGGCTATGAGAAGATCAGTTTGAGAAAGAAGGCAGCCAGAAAGGTATAGTCCATCTTCTTTCTTTTCAAATTTTTCTTTGTCTTTCACTGATGATGATCACAGAACTGTGAAGGAAGCAATGGATTTAGAGGATGGAAAACTCTAGAAAGAGGCCATGGTTGATGAAATGGAATCTTTGCACAAAATGAGGCTTGGGATCTGATGGAGTTGCCGGCTAGAAGGAAACCCATTGGCAGCAAATGGGTGTTTAAAAAGAAGGCAAATGCAGAAGCGAAGGTGGAGAAGTACAAAGCTCGGTTGGTAGCAAAAGGTTATTCCCAGGTGCCGAGAAATGATTTTGGTGATATTTTTTCTCCTGTTGCCAAGGTAACTTCTATTAGATTACTTTTATATGTTGTTGCTGCTCTTGATTTTGAGGTAGAACAGATGGATGTGAAGATAACATTTCTTCACGGGGATTTGGAAGAGGAAATCTACATGAAGCAACCTGAAGGCTTTGCAGTGAAGGGTAAGAAAGAACTGGTATGCAAGTTAAAGAAGTCTCTATGTGGGTTAAAACAGTCACCAAGGATGTGGTATCAAAAATTTGATACATTTATACGGGGACTTCACTTCACGAGAAGCAAAGCAGATCATTGTGTGTACTTTAAATTAATTGGTGACTGTGGTATTTATCTGGTCTTGTATGTGGATGATATGTTGCTGGTTGGAAATGACAAAGAAATTATCCAGGATTTGAAGACCCAATTGCCCTCCAAATTCGACATGAAAGATCTCGGTGCTGCAAACTATATTTTTGGCATGGAAATTGAAAGAGATCGGGAAAAGAGGAAGCTCTGGTTAAACCAGAGGAAGTATGTCGAGACAATACTGCAGAGGTTTAATATGCAGAATAGTAAGTTGGTGAAGGTTCCTATTCTTGTAGGTGTGAGCTTATCTGCTGAACAGTGTCCCAAGACACAAGAAGAGGAAGAGGACATGTCCCGTGTTCCATACGCAAGTGCAATCGGTAGCTTGATGTATGCAATGGTCTGTACTAGACCAAACATTGCACATGCAGTGGGAGCATTGAGTAGGTTTATGTCAAAACTAGGGAAGGAGAACTCGACAACAGTGAAGCGGGTTTTCAGGTATTTGCGTGGCACTAGTGATTATGGTTTGTGCTACCAAGGAAGACCACGATTGGATAGAGTGTTGGATATTCATGGCTTTGTTGATGCATACTGTGATGGATATGTGGATCAGAGAAGATCTACAAGTGGTCATGTGTTTAACCTATTTGGAGGTGCAGTCACTTGGATGAGTAAGAAACAATATGTATTGGCACTATCAACTACAGAGGCAGAATACACGGCAGCCACTCATGCAAGAAAGGAAGCAGTTTGGTTGCAGAGATTGTGTTCAAGTATGGGGTTAGTACAGGGAGCTATAAGGATAGACTGTGATAGCCAAAGTGCAATCTTCTTGGCAAAGGTCCCTGCTTATCATTCTAAGACAAAGCACATTGATGTTTAGTATCACTTTGTGAGGGATATGATAGAAGACAAAAAGGTGTTGCTGGTAAAGGTGGACACTCTGAAGAATACTACGGACGTATTGACAAAATCTGTGAGCTCTGAGAAGTTCTCTTGGTGTAGAGAAACAATGGGCATTTTAGGACTGGAAAAATTACTAAGCTCTCCTGTGGCCCCCTGTGGAAAGAAAACAACAAGTGGGAGATTGTTGGGTTGTGTTATAATCTTTTCACGACTAACCTACGTAGTGAACCAGAGGGTTAGGGGGTGGGTGAAGCCCCCCCTTCATTGCGCCGATTGCACAGGTGGGGGGTCACAGGGGGGGCGACAGCGCCCCCTATCTGGGGGGTTTGGACCTTATATTAGGTGGGGTGAACCTACCTATGGTTTTTGGTCCATGGTTTTGGATGCGATGGTTTTGGGTCCATGGTATCAGATGCTTCAGCATGTATGAATATGTATTGTAACATTGAAAGGAACATAATGAAAAATCAAGCTGGTAGTCCTGGTTTTGGGATCCAATGGGAAATCTCTGTGTATATGTGTTTTATGTGTTATGGTCTCACATTTTATTTTTTCCTATGATTTAGAATTTGTATGCAGGTAATTTCTATATAGGGTTAAAATCTACATGTTGGGTCTTCCTTCCACTAAGCATGGAAATGACTGTGTTTTTGTGGTCGTCGACAGTTCTCGAAGATGGCCATTAGGGTGGCCTGCAAGAAGAATATCATAGCAAAAGCCACTGCTAAACTCTTCTTTGAATGAGTGTGGCTACACTTTGGGATCCCATAGTCTATCATCTCAGATCGGGATAGCATGTTACTTAGTACATTTTGGTCTAGTCTCTCATCGATGCTGGACACCAAACTCATTAAGTCCACAATATTCCATCCCCAAACTGATGGCCAGACAGAGGTTGTCAACAAGATGATCATACACATTCTGCACTTTTACAACCCAAAGAATTCACATAAATGGGATGAGAGCCTCCCCTATGATCAAGACAGCTATAACCAAGTTGTCCGTAGCTCGACTGGCCACAACACTTTTCAAGTGGGCCTAGGATTTTGGCCACTATGTGCCATTGATGTGGCCCTCCTATTTACAGCTACTCAGGCAGATTTGGCTCATTTATAGTCTAAAATAGATAAGGAAAACCACTTCATTGAGAACATCAAACATATTCACTAGCAGGTCCACAACATTCTGGAGAAATCAAATGCAAAGTACAAGTAGCAACATGATCAACATCGGCTACCACACAAGTTTCAAGTGGGTGACAATGTATGTTTGCATTTGCGAAAGGAACACCTTACCAGAGCCTATCAGAAACTTAGACCACCCTGATATGGTCCTTACACCATTACCAAGGCCCTGGGATATAATGCATTTGAACTTAGCATTCCCCCATTCCTTGGCCTACACCCAGTGTTCAATGTGGACCACCTTTAGCCATACTTTCCACCATTACTAGACACATCCTACATTATATAACAACTCAGACCCACAGAGTTAAATCCATATTAAATGGAACAAGCTGCCACTAATTGGATCATGGACACACATACCAATCACACTCACCAGCAGAAAATCAAACTATATAGAGTTGTCAAAGCAGGCCAACTCCTTGACCAGGGAACAAGTTGAACAAAAGCTTCCTCATCTCATGGAGGAACTGAATGCAATAGGGACCATTGTTTCCTAGTAGGGGATGAATGATCTAGGTGGACATTGGTGGCCACCCACCAATTCCAATTGGAGCCCCACCATTGCTTCTTTTAGTTTTTAAGTTTCCTTAATTGTAGCACAGTTTACAATTTCTAGTAGTTTTTTGGGTCCTAAACGTCTGGATCCATTTTGAGGAAATAAACAATGTTTTTTAGGAAAAGTGGGAGCAACATGGGTCCTTCGCCCAATTTTTCTATTCCCAATTTTTTAGTCCTCGAATATATCATTCTAATGAGGCATTGTGCATGTCAAATGGAGATCATATGCCAAAGTTACGACCCCAGGAAGTTGTTGTACCAATTTACCCAAAATGGTACCCATAGTTTGGAGCTTCATTTCCTAGGGTTAGGTTTTTGGATGTTTAGGGTTTTCCATTATTTCTCAACAATAAATAGGCCTTCGAGCCTCATTGTAACATAATCGAGAGGTAAGTAGCCACCACATCTCTTCTTAGAGATAAGCTACCATTGCCATACCTAGTTATTTCCATTTCTATTTGTAAGCATATTTCAGTATTTTACAGTAATGAAATGAAGTATTATTTTTGTTGTCTCTCTGTATATATGGTTATACCTATAATTTTTTGCATTCCTATTTAAATCTGGATCAATGGTTTATAATGAAATGATGTAAGTTTTTTTGTGAAACTCAAACAAAGTTCTTTTCTCATATACAATTCAATTGTTTGATAGGTTGTTGAATTATTGCACACTTATAATAGTTTCCTAGCAACATAAGGAGACATGATATATCCCTTGAATATTTAATGGCTTTTTGAATATGTAAATACGAAAATCATTATCAAACACTAATATAGAATCAAGACATCTTCCCTAAACAGTTACTCTTATATCAACTATGAGGTTAACCCAAGCAAAGGGTTTCAAAATTATTAGATGTTTATGAGTGTGAAGATTAATGCGAGTATGCAACCTGAGACAAAAATCTAGTAGATACATTATATTATAGGGACATTGTCTTTGAGTGAAAAAGTGTAGGTTTTAACCCCGTACAGAAATTACCTACATCCGAATTCTAAAACACAGAAAATAAACAATGCGACAACATAACACACAAAACACATATACACGAATATTTTTTCCATGGATCCCAAAATCGGGACTACCAACCTGATTTTTCATTATGTTCTTTTCAATGTTACAATACATATTTATACATGCCAAAGCATCCAATACCACGAACAAAAAACTAGTGCGTGAAAAACCATAGACCGAAAACCATTAGGTCTAAAACCATGTGCGAAAAATCATGCACAAAACCATAGGTAGGTCCGCCCAACCGAATATATGGTCGAACAACAAAATTTTATAAGGTGTTGCACCAGACCCCATAGGGTGGAGTTACATACACCCCTCAAACTCCCTATGACTCCCCACCCAGGCTATGAAATTGATGCAATGAAGAGGGGGCTTTGTGCCCCTTTTAACCCCCCAGTTAACTATGTGGGCTAGTCGTGGAAAGAACATAACACAACCCAACATTCTCCGAATTGTTGTTTTATTTACATAGGGGACCATGAGAGAGCTTAGTCATTTATCCAACCTTGCAATGACCATTATTTCTACACCAAGAGAACTTCTCAGAGCTCATAGATTTTTTCAATGCATCTGTAGTATTCTTCAAAGTGTCCACATTTACCAGCAACTCCTTTTTTTCTTCTATCATATCCCTCACAAAGTGATATTGAACATCGATGTGCTTTGTCTTTGAATGATATGTAGGGTTATTTGCAAAGAAAATTGCGTTTTGGCTGTCCTAGACTATCCTTATAGCTCCCTGTGCTAACTCCATACTTGAACACAATCTCTGCAACTAAACTGCATCCTTGCTTGCATGAGTTGCAGCCATGTATTATGCCTCTATAATTGATAGTTCCATTACAGATTGTTTCTTACTGTTAGCTCTGCTATAGGTTGCTGATGTTCAAGGTGCCCAAATATGCTCATTTCCTTGGTTTCTGTTCAGAAAAGGTCTACACCTGTCACCTTCATTATTTCCTTTCACCCCCACCTCCATTTTACCTCTAAAAATCTGGGTAATTCCATGATTCCGTTGACCCCCGAGTGCTAAGTTTTAGCCATCATATGACTAAGTTCACATGACCGTGCACCTTCTCCAGTTTTTGCTGTCACATCAGTCAAAAAACGTGCATATTCAATCTCCGCCATTTGATTGCATCCACCGCAAGATCCAACGATATCCGCTTCCCCCTAATGCCATAACATTGGCGCGTATTAACCCACAGGGAAAGTGGTTTCCTCCCTATCCCATCCACTAGATGTCGGCCAATTACTAGTATCACTCGCCTACATACGAATACCACCCACCTCCAAAAAGAGGTGCGGGAAATACTTCTTACCGCCTGTCAATCATATCCCGCTCATTATCGTCCGTGTACTTTCCGCCCCTGATAACTGTTGGATCTATCTGCCCAAGATCCAATGCCTTAGGACTATTGTTCTCGCTTTCTTCTAATGCCCCCCGCTGATAAATCCCCATCGTTCATTTGTTTAATCCAACGAACGATTTTCTCCTCCGCTATCCACGCCCATAGCCATTGTATGTTTCTGAAGGATGAAGGTGGCCAACTACCTGTATCTGGTGTAGTTACTCTTCAATTACCTCATTCAAGCGCAGTATGGCTGACAGATGAGAAGGACGACACCAAAGAAGAAATTCGCAATCAGCAGTTATGGAATTTAATACATATTACACTCCACATGATCAAGAAGTACAACATAATATTAGAAAAGATCAATTTTCTTCATAAAAGCCAGCAGATTGCAGCAGAGACCCATACTATATAGTTAAAGAGGTTTGTGGTCAATTATGTCCCCTTCACACATAGAACAACAGATCATTTTTGTAAACAAACTCTATATATACCTAGAACACAGATGTAATGAGGGTTGATGGTTGTTGTTTTGATGTGAGGCTCAACTTCTAGAGGCTGTAACTACTTTGATACTTGCAGTGTTTGGTCTTCATTTTCAACTAATACAAGCTTCTTTTGTTGTTAATTGCTCACTTCCACTTCTTCTCTGTTCTAGGTTGTGCTTGTTATGCATTTATTCATGTGCTCTTGATATTTAGCATTTGAGGGACTGTCATCGCACCTCTGCATTAGAATCTTGTATGTATTATTGAATGTGTTATGTAGGTTTCTTTTACTTAGTGCCAAAGAGCTATCATCGTGTCTGTGCATTAGGAAATAGATTTGCAGGCCTTTTTACTGGTTGTAGCTGACCATCACATGGTCTTGTGCATCTGCTAGTGTGGTCAGTATTCTCCATGTTCGCCTATTCCTCAAAAATGTGAGTAATTGGTGGTCTAAAGACTTGTAGTATGGGGGTGTTCATCCATGTCTGGAGTTAAGCATAGTAGAAGTGGTTATCTGGCTTGAACAAGCATCATCCTTCCATTCATCCATTTCCAACATTTTTGTTGAGTTTGTATGTTCCCGAGCATCTCCGAGATACAACCTAGGAGAGTTTCTTAGGGTGATAACACTTACTCATCCAACTCACTACATCTCCAAATAGGTTAAACGCATACCAACTTGTAGATCTTCTTTGATCCAGATCTACAGCCGAGTCTGCATCAAGAAAGCCACAAATATCCAACACTCTATCCAATCCTGGTCTTCCTTTGTAGCAAAAACCATAATCACTAGTGCCACACAAATACCTGAAAACCCACTTCATTGTTGTCCAGTGCTCCTTCCCTGGTTTCGACATAAACCTCCTCAATACACCCACTGCAAGTGCAGTGTCTGGTCTAGTACATACCATCACATATATTAGGCTACTGACTCGACTTGTATATGGAACACGAGACATGTGCTCTTCCTCTTCTTGTGTCTTGGGACACTATTCAACAGATAAATTTACACCTACAAGAATAGGAACCTTCATCGGTTTATTATCCTGCATGTAAAACCTCTGCAATATTGTCTTGACATACTTCCTCTGGTTTAACCAAAGCTTCCTCCTTCTCCAATATCTTTTAATTTCCATGCCCACAATATAGTTTGCAGCACCAAGATCTTTCATGTCAAATTTGGAGGACAAATGGGTCTTCAAATCCTCGATAATTTCTTTGTCATTTCCAACCAGCAACATATCATCAACATACAAGACGAGATAAATAACAGTATCACCAATTAATTTAAAATAAACACAATGATTTGCTTTTCTTTTGGTGAAGCCAAGTCCCTATATAAATGTATCAAATTTTTGATACCACACCCTTGGTGATTGTTTTCACCCATTAGAGACTTCTTTAACCTGCATATCAGTTCTTTCTTACCCTTCACCACAAAACCTTTAGGTTGCTTCCTGTAGATCTCCTCTTCCAGATCGCCATGAAGAAATGTTGTCTTCACATCCATCTGTTCTACCTCAAAATCAAAACCAGCAATAACAGATAAAAGTAATATAATAGAAGCTACCCTGGAAAAAGGCGAAAAAATATAGCCAAAATAAATTCCCAACACCTAGGAATAACCTTTTGCTACCAACCAAGCTTTGTATTTCTCCACCTTTCCTTCTGCATTTGTCTTCTTCTTGAACACCCATTTGCTGCCAATGGGTTTCCTTCCAGCTGGAAACTCCATAAGGTCCCAAGCCTCATTTTTGTGCAAAGATGCCATTTCATCAACCATTACCTCTTTCCAAAGCTTTCCATCCTCTGAATCTATTCCTTCCTTCACAGTTCTGGGATGATCATCAGTAATAGATAAAGCAAAATTTCAACAGAAAACATTTGGACTATACCTTTTTGGCTGCCTTCTTTCTCGAACTAATCTTCTCACACCCAGAGTTTGTGGCTCTCCATTTTCTGATTCCTCCTCTACTGTAGAGTCTGATTCTTCCCCCTTATGCTCAACCTCTACCTTCTCGGGTTTCTTTAGTTGGACTTCATGTTTAACAACATATTTCACCTCTCTAAACACCACATCTCGGTTGGACAAAACCTTCCTTGTTATTGGGTTCTAAAGCTTATAACCCCTTAAATCATCCTTATACCCAATAAATATGCACTTTTCATATTTACTATCCAACTTGGGTCTTTTCTCCTTTGGAGCATGCACATATGCATCACATCTAAATAGACTCAGATGTGAAAGAGAAGGTTTCTTACAATTCCATACCTCTTATGGAGTCTTATCTTCCAATGTTGATGAAGGTGATCTATTGACCAAGTAACATGCAGTCTCCACTGCCTCTGCCCAAAATTATTGTCCTAACCCAACACCAATGAGCATGCTTCTTAACCTTTCCATCAACGTCTTATTCATTCTTCCTACAACTCCATTTTGCTGAGGTGTATAATGTTAGAGGTGCATATTGGTGGCCACCTGCCAAATCCACTTGGACCCCCACAATTTCTTCTTTCATATTTTCAGTTTCCTTAATTGTAGCACAAATTATAATTTTTAGTAGTTTTTCAGGTCTTAAAGTTCCAGAGCCATTTTGAGGCCCTAAACGACATTTTTTGGGAAAATTGAGAGCAAAATGGGTCCACGGATCAATGTTTCTCTTACCAAAGTTGTAATTCTCTAATAGATCTTTCTAACAAGATATTGTGCATGTCAAATGAAGATCGTATGCCAAAGTTACGACCCTAGGAATTTGATGTACCAATTTACCCAAACGAGGACCACAGTTTGGAATTTCATCTTCTAGGGTTAGTTTTTTGGATGTTTAGGGTATTCCATTATTTCTCAACAATAAACATCCCTCTTAGCCTCATTTTTACATAGTTTAGAGGCATGTAGCCGCCCCATCTCTTCTCAGAGGTAAGCTACCAGCGCCCTAGATGGTTTATTTCCCTTTCTATTTGTAAGCATATTTCAGTATTTTACATTAACGAAATCAAGTATTATTTCCGCTGCATCTTTATGTATATGGTTATCTCTATATTTTGTTGTATTCCTGTTTAAATCCGGATCAATGGTATCAGAGTGGTCTACTTTATTTTCTCTATTTTTCTTTGCATGTCCGCAATGAGGTTGTGATATAAGGAGTTAGGGCTTGAACTGGTCGAACCTTTGCAAGACCAACCTCGCAAATCCCAATAGCCTACCATGGCGGATGAAAAGAAGGATGAGGGTGTAGGAGATCCTATCAAAATCTTTCTCAAAGAAGCCCTCGAGTGACAAAGGAACGCGATGATCGACAACTTTGCTGAGATCCTTCAACGACTACCCCGGGGTGATGCATCGGCTTCCAACAGCTACTCTAGAAATGCCACACCATTCGAGGTACAAGTTAGTTTTGAAATCCCAATATTCGAGGGTCACATAGATGCAGATGCCATCGATAATTGGAAAAATCTGCTAGAGGGTTATTTTTTTGTTCATGGTTTTTCCAATCGGGAAAATATTATTTTTTCTCTTCTCAAAGCAGCCCCCCACATCAACGACTGGTGGGAAACCTACTGCGAGCATAAGGATGAAAGTACGAGCTCACTTTTTTTGGCTGCACCCACTTGGAACTCATTCCAGGATGCCATCGAGGAGTAGTACTACCCTCTCAGAAGTTTTGAGGATCAATACATAAAGTGGACCACGCTACGGTAGGGAAGGGACCAAGACATGTTGGAGTTCACCAATATCTTCCATACCCTTAGCACAAAGTTGGGTATCAAGTATTCACAACAGCATTTGGTACTCAAATACACAACTTCCTACATAAGTACATCTAGGAAGAAATATAATTCCTGAACATCTCACTTGGCACAGCATATCGCTATGCTGTCAGGGTCAAGAAAAATTTTAAACAGAAGAAGTGAGACTTTGGATCTGCCAATCCGAAGTAAGGGAAAGGTGCCCCCAAATTGCATAACAAAGGACAAAGCCAAGGCAGGGTGGCCCAAGATAGTCAGTGAAAATTGCAAGCAAAGAACAAAGTTGTGAAGCCGAAAAAGGACATGCGAAAGTGGTGTGAGTTCCATAAGAGCTCCACTAACAACACAAGTGAGTGTCGGGCCAAGTAGTCACTGGTGGATGAGCTAAAGGTTTAAGAATCGGATGCAAGTTGTGACTTTGTGTCAGAACTCAACAAGGGGAATGACAAAGGCAAGAATATTATTGATCCAGAGTCTAATGCCACCATTGCCACCATGAAGATCGATAAGGAGGAACCCGAAGATCCAAAGGAGGATGAGCATCTCTTCCACTCCCAGATGTGGGTAAAGTGCTCCCTGCTACAGTTCATTGTCAGCAGCAGGAGCCAAAAGAACCTCGTTTTAGTAGAGGTCATGAAGTGGTTAGGATTACTAACCACAGTACATCCACAACCATACACCATCGGGTGACTTCATCGAGGACGTGGTCTTCTCATGACCGAGCAGTGTTACCTTCCATACAGCAGCAATCCCTTCATGGATGAGGTAATGTGTGGCATCGCTCCCCTTGAAGTTTGTGATGTATTAGTAGGACAACAATACTTGTGGAAGCGACATGTTATGTACAAATCAAGGCCCCGTTTTGTTATTGTTACTTTGGGAGATACCAGAGGTAGCACTGCCTATCGCCATCTCTTTAACTATTGCAAAAAATTGTAGTAAGCTCGTTTCCAAAATTGGGAAATTTGTTTTCCTGATGATATGCCCTCAAGGAAAGAAGAAGACAGTGGCCATGACCTTCAGATAGGGCCCCTCCACATGACAAATACAGATGGACAAGGTCGTGGCAAAGTGTGAGGACATCTTCACCTCCTTTGTAGGGGTTCCTCTACACTTTCAAGTCAAGCACTCCATTGATCTAACCCCAGGTGCATCGTTGCCCAATGGACCAATCTATCAGCACTCCGTTCTAGAGAATGATGAAATCAAGAGGCAGATTCAGGAGCTGCCGTAGAAAGGTCACATCCGTCCAAGTTCATCACCTTGTGGGAGCTCGATCATGTTGGTATAGAAGAAGGATGGGACTTGGATACTTTGTATTGACTATCGGCCGTTGAACAAGATCACTATCCATAATAGGCACCCGATATCATGGATTGATGACCTCTTGGACAAAATGAAGGGGGAAAAATATTTCAGCAAGATTGATTTGAAGTCAGGATATCACCAGGTATCAATTGAACCCTCCGATGTGTGGAAGACTGCCTTCAAAGCCAAGGAGGGCCTGTTCGAATGGTTGGTGATGCCATTCCGATTGATGAATGCTCTTGCAACCTTCATGAGGCTAGTGTATGACATCTTGCATCCATTCACCAACTCATTTGTAGTGGTATACTTGGATGACATCTTGATCTTCAGCCAGAGTTGGGAAGAGTGCCTCCACAACATTTGACAGGTTCTCCAAACGCTGCGGCAACACAAGCTATGTGCCAATTTGGAGAAATGTACTTTTGGCATGACCCAGGTTGACACTATCTAGGATACATTATTGATGAACAGTGGGTGCATGTGGATCCATCCAAGGTCTAGGTCATTTGAGATTGGCCATCTTCAACCACTCTGACAGAGCTCCGCAACTTTCTATGTCTTTCCAACTTCTACCATAGGTTCATGTTGGGATTTTCTCATATCACTTTTCCCTTGAGTCAAGTCACCAAGTGAGGAGTGAAAGAAAAATTCTTTTGGTCTGAATATTAGCAGAGGGAATTCATAGAGTTGAAAGATCGCCTCTACACAGCACCCATGCTCACATTACCAGACTTGCAACAACCATTTCAGGTCGAGATAGATGCCTCTGACTATGCTACTGGGGCAGTCCTTATTCAACACAAGTATCTAGTGGCATATCACAGTGATACACTTTCAGACACAGTCCAGAAGTATCCCACTTATGATAAAGAGATGTATTCCATTATGCAAGCCTACCGACAATGGAAGCATTACATTTTGGGGAAGGAAACGGTCATCCACATAGACCATTGACCCCTGTCGTTCATATAGTCCCAAGGGAAATTGCATAATGATCGCTGTTAGAAATGGTCCACATAGCTGCAATAGTTCCATTTGAATATCAAGTATAAGAAGGGTAGCACCAATAATGTTGCATATTGCCTCAGTCTACCACTGATCATGGCGTTAACCACAGTGCTCAAATCTTGTGGGCACGAGACTTCTGATTGGCCACTTCTCTACAAAAGCGACCCAGAAATCTGCCACACATACCAGACACTCTTGGAGGGTCAGCCTGTTCTAGATTTTCACCTCCAGGATGCCATGTTATGCCACCTAGGTCACCTTTTTTTTCCTTCAAGTAGGCTTGACAAGATGACTTGGGAAGAACACTACAGTCAGGCTACTGGACATTTCAGGGTTAAGAAAATGGTGGTAGTACTGCAGAAGTATTTCTATTGGGTGAATCATCGACATGATGTCAGGAAGTACATCAAATCATGCACTGCCTGCACCATTGCCAAATCTACCATTAAGAAGCAAGGCCTCTATACCATGCTACCTACCCCTAATCGACCTTGGGAATCCATATCCATGGATTACATGTCGAGTCTTCCTTCCACTAAGCATGGAAATGAATGTGTTTTTGTCGTTGTCGACAAGTTCTTGAATATGACCATTATGGTTGTCTGCAAGAAGAGTATCACAACAAAAGACACTATTAAACTCTTCTTTGAACGAGTGTGGGTACACTTTGGGATCCCACAGTCTATCATCTCATATCAGGACAACAGGCTCCTCAGTACATTTTGGTCCAGTCTCTGGTCAATGCTCGACACCAAACTAACTAAGTCCACAACCTTCCATCCTCAAACTAATGGCCAGAAAGAGGTTATCAAGAAGATGATCGTACACATTCTATGCATATAAAACTCAAAGAATCCATGCACATGGGATGAGAGCTTCCCCTATGTTTAACATAGCTACAACGAGGGCGTCCACAGCTTGACTGGCCACAACCCCTTTTAGGTCGGCTTGGGATTCCAATGACTATATCCCATTGATGTCGCCATGCCAGTTGCAACTACTCACGTAGATTCGGCTCATGCCCAGTCTGAAAAAAATAAGGAAAAAAAATTCATTAATCATGTCCAACATATTTGCAAGCAGGTCCATGACATTCTGGATAAATCAGATGCCAAGTAAAATCAGCGACATGATCAACATCGGGTGCCACACAAGTTTCAGGTGGGCGACAAGGTCTAGTTGCATTTGCAAAAGGAACGCCTTATCAGAGCCTATCAGAAACTCAAACCACTACGATATGGTCCTCACACCATTACCAAGGTTGTGGGAGACAATACATTTGATCTCATCATTCCCCCATTCCTTGACCTAAACCCAGTGTTCAACGTGGACCACCTTCGACCATACTTTCCACCATTACTAGACACATCTGACATTGCAGAACAACTCACACCCACAGAGTTAAATCCAGATTGCATGTAACAAGCTCCAAGTAATCCGATCATGGACACAAAAATCAAGCACACTCACCAACACAATATCCAATTGTATCGAGTTATCAAAGCAGACTAACTCCTTCACCAGGGACCAAGTTTAGCAGAAGTTTCCTCATCTCATGGAGGAACTCGATGCAATGGGTACCATTGCTTCCTAAGGGGGGAGGAATGATCCAGATGGATATTGATCACCACCTGCAAAGTCCACTTGGACCCCCACCATTATTTCTTTTATATTTTCAGTTTCCTTAATTGTAGCATAGTTTATCATTTTTATCAGTTTTTTGAGTCTTGAACATTTGGAGCCATTTGGAAGCCCTAAATGACATTTTTTGGGAAAAATGGGAGCAACATGGGTCCATCAACTAATGTTTCTCCTCCCGAACTTGTAGTTCTTGGACATATCTTTTCAATGAGATACTGTGCACATCAAACAGAGATCGTATGCCAAAGTTACGACCCTCGTAAGTTGATGTACAAATTTACCCAAATGGGGCCCAGAGTTTGGCGTTTCATCTTCTAGGGTTAGGTTTTTGGATGTTTAGGGTTTTCCATTGTTTCTCAACAACAAATAAGCCTTCGAGCCTCATTGTAACATAGTTTAGAGGCATGTAGCCGCCACATATGTTCTCAGAGATAAGCTACCATTGCCCTAGCTAGTTTATTTCCATTTCTGTTTGTAAGCATATTTTAGTATTTTACATTAATGAAATGAAATATTATTTCCATTACATCTTTATGTATATGGTTATCTATATATTTTGTTGCATTCATGTTTAAATCCGGATCATATATGGAGTATTCTTCTGCCATGCTATACCACACTTATAGGATTCTTCAAATTCCTTACTGCAAAACTCTCCACCCTTATCTGTCCTTAGCTCCTTTGTCTTCTTCTCTGTTTGGTTTTCCACCAGAGCCTTAAATTATTTAAACCTATCGAAGACTTCATATTTCTTCTTAAGGAAATATATCCATGTATTCCTTGAGAAGCCATCTATAAATGATACATAGTACACAGACTTACCCAGTGATGGAACCTTCACAAGTCCAAAGACATCACTGTGCACAAGCTCTAATATTTGTTTCACCCTCTTACCACAAGAGGGGAAACTCACCTGATTCTGCTTCCCATCTACACAATTTTCACATAAATAAAAATTGAGAGAGCTATTACTCATACCTTCTACCATACCATTACCTTGAAGTATACAAAGGCTCTTCTCTCCAATATTTTGAAGTCTTTGATACCACAACGTTATCTTCTCTCCAGATACCACTAGATTTTCTGCTCCACTTTTAGGAACCATGGAACTATTGCACCCATCAACAACAATGCTACCTTGCAACTTGTAAATAGTTCCAACCTGAAATCCCTGCATCAATATCAGTGCTCCCTAAACTATCTTGCAAATATCCTTCTTGAACACTATTTTTACACTTGCATCATACAAATTTCTTACAGAAATCATATTTCTCGCTAATGCAGGAATATGCAGAACACCTGTAAGTTTTCTAGCCCTTCTACCTTGCAACTTCAACTTTACTTTTCCATGACCAAATATTCTAGCCTTCCTTTGATCCCCTAAGAAGACGTCACCACCATCATATTTCTCATACTCGTAGAGCCACTCTCTATGGTGGGTGAAGTGAAAGGATGCACCTGAGTCAATAAACCATGCCTCATGATATACATGTGTACTTGAAGAAGCCAAGCACACATCCCCACCTTCATCTGAGGTGGTTTTCTCCTATGTAGAAGGAGCATCATGAGATCTCTTTCCTTTATCAAGAGCTTTAGATTTACAATCCGTTTTGTAGTCCCCTTAGTTTCTGCATTTCCAGCACACCACCTTTGCAAGCTTTCCTAGAGATTTAGATCTCCCTCTAGATTTAGATCTCCCACTCGATGAATTACTTTTGTTTCTGTTCGAGGACCGTCCTCGTATAGACAAGGAATCACCATTCTGGCTCTCCATATTTTTCCATCTCATCTCCTCCTTAGCAAGGATGAGACTATTTCATCAAACTGCAAAGTAGTTGCACTGCTACCTATTGCAATAACTAGATTATCCCACGAATCTGGTAGAGAAAACAACAAACTGATGTAGTTATCTTCATCTGGGATTTCAATATCAACAGACAATAATTGACTTACCACAATATTAAATGCATTTAGATGCTCTATCACTGAGTCTCCATCTTTCATCCTCAGGTTATATGTTTTATTTTGTAGGAAGAGTTTATTCACTAGAGATTTAGATTTATACAAAGTCCCCAACTTCTCCCACAATGCCTTCACCATAGCTTCCCCTGATACATTCAGAAATATTGAATCTGAGACACACAATCATATTGTGTTATTTTCCTTTCGATCTAACATCTTCCATTCTTCATCGGACACACCTGTTGGTTTAGTACATGGATATACCCTAATCCACTGATATTTATACACCAACATATCATCCATCTTGATTTTCCACAACTCAAAACTCCGATCATTAAATTTCTCGATCTCTATCTTTCCACTTCTCGCCATCTTCCTTCACCACCAGAATCAATATTGCAGATCTCCCATTAAACAAGGTCTACCAGAGGCCTGAGCGAAACCCCTCAAAAACAAAGGCGTCCCCTTAAAGCCAAAATAGCCCCAATACCAAATCTAGGTTTTAACCTCGTACATAAATTACCTACTTACGAATTCTAAAACATAGAAAATAAACAATGTGAGAGCATAACATATAAAACACGTATACATAGATATTTTCCCCTGGATCCCAAAAGCGGGACTACCAAATTGATTTTTCATTATGTTCCTTTCAATGTTACATTACATATTTACACATGTCAAATTATCTAGTACAATGGACTGAAAACCATCACGTCCAAAAGCATGAACCTAAAACCATTGCATCCAAAACCATGTGCGAAAAATCATGCAAAAAACCATAGGTAGGTCCGCCCAACCTAATGTAGAGTCCAAAAGCAAAATTTTCTTAGGTGCTACCCTGGATCCAATAGAGTGGGGTTACCTACACCTCTCAAACCCCCTGTGACCCCCCACTACACAGTCGGTGCAATGAAGAGGGGGCTCTGCCCCCCTTCTAACCCACTGGTTAACTACGTGGGCTACTTGTGGAAATAATATAACACAACCCAACAAAAATTGCAGAGCCTCTACAACATTCCTCTACTACACATCCATTCATTCATAAATATTCCTTGTTATTCTTATGTTAGAACCATCCCACTCTAATATGTGGCATTTATATAGCCTTTGAATAGTCTTGTAGCAGATAGATAAGATACCAAGTCCAGTGACTACTTGAGATATTTGTCCTCTTTCACATTGGTTGTATTTTACCATAACTTGCATTTGTATCCAACCCTTTTCTAAGTTTTGAGCATGAGCATGAGCAATGAGATAATAAAGTGGAACATTTCTTCATGAGTGTGAGTGGGGAACCAAAAGAGAGGGTAAAAAAAGTATAGCTAATTTTATTTCATGTTGTACATGTTCTTAGGCTAGACTTTTTTAGTTTTGATTTCCAGTAATAGATGTATAGATTGTGAAGCCCGTAGAGTAGTTTCTAGAAATAAGTTACTATTTTTAGGTTCAAACATTTTATTTGCACTCCCTATATTCAAAATTCACAATTTCTATAAATTGGGTTGATAAACGACACTTTGATATTCATTAATTTATCCAAAAACTACTAATTTGAGATCTCAAATTTTAACCTACCTATAAATACTTTGAATATTTGATCCTTAGTGGATCTTCTTCAACCCTGCAATGCACTATGATGTAGACTTGGTCCCATGGAATTCTTTCAGCATCACTTGCTTAAATTTTTCTAAGGTTCATAGTTACCCAGTTGGAGTATTTCTCTTGTACTTCATATACCATGTTAATGTTCGGTATCTGAAAGTAGTCTACAATTATATAATCTTGGTGGGTTCATCTTGGACATTATTTTCATCCCATACTACCTCACATACGAAGAAGTTTTTCTTGAGATCCTTAGTCTCAAAACCATGAAAGACAGGAACCTTTGAAGTACCTTCCATTTTCTTCTATGTACTTGTTCTAGATAATAGATTTATAGGTATATTCATTGTCTACTACAGTGCAATATGTGAAATTTTATTCAATCAATAACTCTTACACTCTCTCATAGCTTCTCTAGTCTCTACCACTCTTCCTTCTCCTATATCCTCTCTTCATCACCTTCACTAGAATTCAATCAACTACTTGTGGAAACAAATATCTTTATTTTCTTTCACTTCTACCTTAGAACCTTCTTCCTCTACTTAAGACTCTATTCTCAAACTTTGTCATACCTTTGTTACCATGCATTACCTCCTAGGTTTGTCCATCATACCCTTTAACAATCTATTTGAAATTCTCAACAACTCCTTCATGTTCATCTGTATACTACTATATCATAGGCCCTATTCACTCAGATTATTCGCTGGTTGTCCTCTAGATATCCATTAATGCACTAGGAATTTAGCCACCCATGTTATCAGACACCATCTTCAAAAATCCCTTCTCAGATAAGAACATCTTAATGGAAGTCGAAAATGATCTAATTTAACTCCCATGTGGTCCCTTCAAACAATTTCTTTCATAAACATTATAAGTAATGATGGATTTAATCATAGATTTTGTAATATACCATCCTAAAACACTCTCAAGCCACTAGTCATTTGCATGGGAAATTTTATTATCTGCACCTTTAACTATTGGACCATATCAATAGTCCACCACTTTGGCTCCATAAGTCACTAATTTTAGTTTTGATCATTGAATTTCTATATCTACTTTGCTAATAGTTATAGAAACTCAAGAAAGAAAAGTTTGCAGAATTTCATAAAAACATACCATTATAGCCATCATCAACACTAATTTTTTGATGCCAAATCTCACTAATAGTAAATTCCCATTTATTTTCTTCAATCCAATGGCTTACTTTCTCCTTAGTGGGACCACACATTCCCTTCATTAATAACTCACGGTCCACAAAACCATTTTTTGGCACTACATATAATCCAACTTGGATTAAAGCATGAAGTACAGGTAAAAAGACCCCCTAAATATCAGACCTTTTGATATTGCCTATAAAATAGGTGAATGATCACCTAAGGCACCAATGGGGAATGTAGGGGCCAGACTTCTACAACGTTGAAGGGGATTGGAATTGAATGTGTGCAAAAATACTATAATACTTAGATCATAATTCTTAAACTAACTCCAACACAATAGACATTGAAGTATTAATATACAAAATTAAAAATTTTATTGATGTGTGCCCTAATTTTCTCTCATGTCATAACATACATAATGATACACCAATAACAACTATAAATAGGCATAGCCAATAAATTATGCAGCCATCTCATAAAAAACATAATATGTGTGAACAAATGAACCCTTATTTATCCTCCATTAATACCAGAATATGCACTGGGCAGTAAATTATAGCATTACCATCTCAATTATATTTGGCACACCATCCTAGTTGTCATGACATTCGAATCTGACAGAAACAACAAATCGATAAGAACGAAGACTATACTAACAACAAACTAACCCAAAACAACAAATATTGAGCACAAACCAACCCAACTCCCATCATCATTTACCTATTTATACACAGTTACATAGCCCTCGGTTGACTTTGCTACCATTGGAAATACCAAGGAATATACTTACCATGGGAAAAGAGAGTATACCTTCTAGTCTTGACCAAATAAAAAATGGTTTGATGATGAAGTCAAGGATAATGATTCTTACCCATTTTCTTTGTGTGTCACTCCATTATGTATGGTTCTCATTTTTACACAAACTCTATGCACTACTATTTCCATGACAATTCTATGTGTTTCTCTCTCTTCATTTTTTTTCTCCACTTCTTTCAATGAAACTCCAAAAATTATCTCAAAAAAACTGTAATTATTCAACTCTTCTTCCTAAACCTAACCCTCACAATTCACAATGGATTTTTTGAAGCAAGGATATAGTTTATCATAGCTTAGAGTTTTGATCTCGAGGATCAAACCTTTTACCTATAGAATACTACAGATCAAGTTCTTGGTGCTCAATTATAGATACCCCAATTGAAATATCATGATTATGTTGGAAATGGAGCATTGATTCTTAGCTTTCTAGTAGAAAACGAACCCTAAATTTGTGAAATAATGACACTAATTGACAAAATTGTAGTTATTTTTAGATACAAACATGTATCTGATAAATTAGAATTGGATAGAAGTTCCATAGGAAAAGAGAAAACATATTGATAAACGACATAAATGTAGGTTTTAACCTCATATACAAATTACGTGCATACGAATTCTAAAACACATAAAATAAACAATGCGAGAGCATAGCACATAAAACACATATACATAGAGATTTCCCCTAAATCCCAATGGTAGGACTACCATATTGATTTTTGATTATGTTCCTTCAAATGTTACAATACATATTTATACATGCCGAAGCATACAATACCATGGACCAAAAACCATCGCATCCAAAACCAATGACTGAAAACCATCGCATCCAAAAATCATGTGCGAAAATAATGCACAAAACCATAGGTGGGTCAACCTAGCCTAACATAGGGTCCAAAACCAAAATTTTCTGGGCCGCTACCCTGGACCCCATAAAGTGGGGTTACGGGTACCCCTCAAACCCCCTGTGACCCTCCCCCCACCCCCCCCACGACACAATCTATGCAATGAAGGGGGGGCTTTTCCCCCCCTTCTCATGCCCTAGTTAACTACGTGGGCTAGTCGTGGAAAAAAATATAACACAACCCAACATTCTCCAACTTGTTGTTTTCCTTCCACAGGGGGCCACAAGAGAGATTAATCATTTTTCCAGCCCCTAAATGCCCCTTGTCTCTCTACACCAAGAGAACTTCTCGTAGCTCACATATTTTGTCAATGATTCTGCAGTATTATTCAAAGTGGCCACCTTTACCAGAAACACCTTTTTGTCTTCTATCATATCCCTCACAAATTAATATTGAACATTAGTGTGCTTTGTCTTTGAATTATATGTGGGGTTCTTTGCCAATAAAATTTCACTTTGGCTATCAGAGTGTATTCGTATAGCTTCCTGTACTAACACCATACTTAAACACAATCTCTGCAACCAAACTGCTTCCTTGCTTGCATGAGTGGCTACCATGTATTCTACCTCTATAGTTGATAGTGCCGCTACAAATTGTTTCTTACTTATCAAACTGATTGCACCTCCAAATATGTTAAACACATACCCACATGTAGATCTTCTCTGATCCATATCTCCAACCCAGTCTGGATAACCAAAGCCATGAATATGCAACACTATGTCCAATCCTGGTCTTCCTTGCTAGCACAAACTGTAATCCCTAGTGCCATGCAAATACCTGAAAACCCACTTCATTGCTGTCCAATGCTCCTTTCCTAGTTTTGACATAAAAATGCTCAATACTCCCACTGTATGTGCAATGTCTAGTCTAGTACAGACCATTGCATACATCAGGCTAACAGCTGCACTTGCATATGGAACATGGGACATGTCCTCTTCCTCTTCTTGTGTCTTGGGACACTATTCAACAGATAAATTTACACCTACAGGAATAGGAACCTTCATCGGTTTACTATCCTGCATATTAAATCTCTACAATATTGTCTCAACATACTTCCTCTAGTTTAACTAGAGCTTCCACTTTTCCCGATCTCCTTTAATTTCCATTCACAAAATATAGTTTGCAGCACCAAGACCTTTCATGTTCAATTTGGAGGACAATTGGGTCTTCAAATCCTGGATAATTTTTTTATCGTTTCTAACCAGAAACATATCATCCACATAAAATATCAAATAAATAACACAATCACCAATTAATTTAAAATACATAGTGATTTTCTTTGCTTCTAGTGAAGCCAAGTCGCTATATAAATGTATCAAATTTCTGATACCGCATCCTTGGTGACTGTTTTACCCCATATAGAGACTTTTTTAACTTGCATACCAGTTCTTTCTTACCCTTCATAGCAAAGCCTTCAGGTTGCTTCATATATATTTACTCTTCTAGAAATCCATGAAGAAATGTTGTCTTCACATCCATATGTTCTACCTCAAAATCAAAAGCAACAGTAACAGATAGAAGTAATCTAATAGAAGTTACCTTGGCAATAGGAGAAAAAATATCACCAAAGTCAATTCCCGGCACCTGGGAATAACCTTTTGCTAGCAACCAAGCTTTGTATTTCTCCACCTTCCCTTCTACATTTTTCTACTTCTTGAACACCCATTTCTTGCCAATGGGTTTCCTTCTAGCTTTCAACTGCACTAGATCCCAAGCCTCATTTTAGTGCAAAGATGCCATTTCATCAACCATGACCTCTTTCTATAGTTTTCCATCCTCTGAATCTATTGCTTCCTTCACAGTTCTTGGATCATCGTTGGTAATAGATAAAGAAATTTTTTAATAGAAAGTAGATGGACTATACCTTCCTGGTTGCCTTCTTTCTCGAACTGATCTTCTCACACCAAGAGTTTGTGGCTCTTCATCTTCCGATTCCTCCTCTACCATAGAGTCTGATTCTTCCTCCTTAAGCTCAAACTCTATATTCTTAGGTTCCATTGGTTGGATTTCATGTTTAATAACATCTTTTACCTCTCTGAACGCCACATTTCGTCTATACACAACCTTCTATGTGACTGGGTTCTGTTAGAAAATTATATATTACGGAGCAATGGAACACATGAAATAATGTAGAAATATAAACACAGAATGTGCACAAAACAAGAGAGACACAGATATACGTGGTTCACCCAGTTTGGGCTACGTCCACCCCGAACAGCCAGTCCTTCCTTTCTATTATCCAGCAAAATGAAGAGACACAACCTACAACAAATCTACTGTAATATCCTATGTCTTCTCTCACAGTCTCACCTCTCTGTTTCTCGCTCACACAAAATACACTTCTATCTCACAGCCTCAAATACAATACCCTCATACAAAGAGAGGGGTTGCCTTCTAGGGCAAAAAACCGTAAACTAAACATAAGTTCTACCTTCAGATCATCCGCCTAATGAATGGCCTAGATTGACTAGAAATTACTATACTTTTACAAGGCAATTTTACAACTATTTTTAGCTTTGGGGGTGCTTCCCCTGAAACCCCCCCGCCAGGGGGGGGCTCCCAAAGGTCGCAGCTCCCCCCCTGGACCCCCCTGCAGCGAATATTTTATGGGCAGTGTTGCCGCCCCCATTTTGAACTGGGGTCCAATGTGGCGGTACTTTTGAATATAGAAGATAATCAGGCTCCACACCCAACATACTATGCAAGGAACAAAACTCAAAAGAGATAGAGGGTGAGGAAAAGTACAAGAATATGATGAAAAAAACTAAAACACAAATATACCTAACCTTAATCTATCTAACTAGAAGTTTAGGATCATGTGAAATCAAATTTCAAACATAGCCACTAGAGTTTCTCTCGGCCTACAAGAAAAAAGATACAAGAAATTAGTACCATGATGAAACAATGTACAAAAATACAAATATTTAACTGAATACCCTACAAAAAATTTTGAAGGTCTTTCCTACTAGTAGAAAAGTGTGCCATACATTCTTATTTTAACCAATATACAATTGTACATGCATTGGTGTTTTTATTCTTAGCAAACATCAGGTAAGATCAAAACTTATTATTAACGATAGAGCTTTCTAAGTAAGATTTTTCCAACCAATCTGTGATTCAATCATGGAATTAGAAAAAACCCATTTTAGAACCTTGAAACCCTTGAGAAAATGAATTTTCAATCAACTCAATCGAATTATAATGAGAATCTTGTGAGGAAAATTTGATTTGATCTCGTTTAGAAACCTTGTCAAGATTGTGAGGACCTAACATAAACATCAACAAAAGTTGAAGTAAATCAACTTCTTGACAAACATTTGAGTAGTGAAATGATGAATCGTAAGAATTTAAGGCCCGAATGAGATCTGCTATCACTCCAAAATTTCCTTCAAAAGTTATTAAAGAATGAAATAATAGGGGTAACCACAAACCACTTTTGGAGATCAGTACCTAACCTTCCTAATCTTAGAGAGGGCTCTCTCTTTATGATTTAACTTTGTTTTAGTTAAATAATTGTAGGCTAGTTATGGTTGCACTTGGGTTTGATTTGAATTTGGGTGGTGGGATCACTTACTTAGATGAACAAAGGTTTGCTTTTACCATTGGGCTATGGAGCCAATATCAAACAAACTGGACTCAATCAAGCTTTAAAATATAGTGTCTACATGGCAAGATAGGTGAGTTTTTGTAGATCTCAAAGGATGAATGGTGAAGTGGCTTGTAATCAGATCCAAGGAGAAATTAAGGGTTCCCTAGGCCAGATTCTGGAAGGAATGAAATAGGTCAACCGGGATGGGAGAGAAATTAAGGGTTCTCAAATCTGGGTATCCGAGGAAAACATATAAATGACTAACTGTGCAAAACAGAGTGCACTTAAACAAATTCTGAGTGATATTTCCAATTAATACATCCAAATTTGGAATCACGATTAAGATTATGAAAACATAAGAAAGTAACAAAATCACATAAAGAAGATACTTCATTGCAAGTAACTCATCTCATGAATCCTGTAATTTAGTGCTTTTATTACTTGGTCCAGTCTGTTGACTTGAAATTGATACAATCACAATTAGGTTCAAGATCAAAATAACTCTACAAATGTATAGTAATCCACCTTAAATACTTTGAATTGTGAAGTATTTATACAAAAGGAATTTACAAAACATCTAAAATTGCATTGAGAACTAATCTAAGAAAAGAAAATATATTCATGCAAGAAGATCAAGACAACTTTTGAAATGCTTCTTGTTATCCCTGATATTTAGGTTCTACTCTCTTTGATGTATGATCTTTTGCCCTTTAAGCTACTTGGCTATTTTTTCTTCACACTAGATGTCATTTTCAATTATGAAATTTCACCTAATACACTTTGACCCTACTCACCTATCAAAATCCTTTACTATGCTTTTTACTTTTACTGTACATTTCAACTTTTTACTGTGTATTTCAATAGTGAATTATTTAGTTTTTTACGTGTATCAGCATCTGGTAGTGGGATATTGAGCATCTTTATGTATGTTTTATCTGTTTTTCTTTTAACTGCATGCTCTGTTTGCCTCCAGTGTTCAGTCTTTTAACTGTATTTCTTTATGTAAATGATTTCTTCTTTGTTTTAGCCATTTTTGTGTTAATTGTCTTCTTCTTCTGAATAAAAGCTTTTGGATAGATTTCCTTTCTAATCTTGGAGTAAAAAAGTTTTGTGACTAGTATTAAGACTATTTATCCAAGCTTTCTGGTCTTCTAATCACCTGCAAAATAAAACAATTATAAATAAAACAAAAGTCGGCACGGAAGGCAATTGATGGCTTGATTGAATAGGGATGTTCGTGGAAGGAGTCATGGAAGTATTTTAAAGGTAATTGGAGGTTGAATGGGGTTGTAGAGGTTTAGGGTTGCGTAGGAAGGGTTTGGCAGGTTTTACTATGTAAATGGGAAAAATGAGTGAAAACGAGGGTGTTTGGTGTTTTAATGGGTAAGTTTTTAAATTTGGTGTAGAAATTCATATTATGAATAGTGATGATTTTGGGTTATGTGGGGAGGTGGTATTAGAGGCCATTGTGCCACTTTTTAGTGATAGGCGATATTTTATGGAGAGCATGCGAGTTAACGTGGAGTCTCCACGTAACCACAAGGGGCTCGAGAAAAACCATGAATCTCGCATGCTCGAGGGTCGGTAAAGGTTAGAGATCAAGAGTGTGTGATATGGCTGTGGGCCATAGGATCTAGGTGTACAAGATCCAATGGTTATCGCACAATGAAGTTGCACAGAGGGGAGCAGGCCGGAGATTAGCAGAGCCCGGGGGATAATTACACTTAATATGTAATTATTTAATGAATAAATGGTGTGGGTTAAAAGTATAATGCACAAGTTTAATATAGTGGGACCAAGGTTTAACTGTGGCGGGGCTTATTTAACCACACAAAGGGGGTGCGTTAAAAGGGGTTATATCAGGAAAAGTGAATTTAGTAGAGGTTTTGTTAAGAAATGCGGGGTAAACAAAACTTAGGCTAAAGGGGATTTTATGGGTTTAAAATGGGTTTTTCGGGATTTTATGGGTATGATGGAGTTAACTTTTACAAAGCGTAGGGGTGAATAATAGTTAGGATAAGGGGTTTTTATGGGTTTTTTGGGAAAAATAGGGAAAATAATAAGGGCAAAATGATTTTTTCAAAGGGGAATGGGTTTCACACCAGGGAAACTGGTAAGGGAGGTGGCTGCGAACTGCGGATGGCGAACTGAATGTGAACTGACTATGGCGAATAGACTGCGGTAGGAACAAGGGTAGGAACCCATGTTGGGGCTATCCCATACCTGCTCGGGATAGGAACTCATGCTTGGGTCTTGGGTGGGGAGATGACTTTTGGAGGGTAAATGGCTAAGGAAATGTGTGAAACCAAGGGACAAAGGGTGAAAATGAAGGGAAAATGGGTATTTTAGCAAGAAATGATGGGATACTGGGGAAATTAGTAAGTATGTAGTGGGGGCTGAAATGAAATGACGAGAAGTTAAATAAACCAACTTGTGAACATCTTTTCACTTGCATAACTTCTCTTGCATACTGAAACATTGGATTAAGCAAGATAAATATGCTTATGTTTCAACTAACTTCATACTTCTACAACCTTTCTTATACTTACCCTTTTACTTACCCTAACATTTTTTTCTTCACTTTATTGGGTGCATTTAATCTAGTAGACCCTTTGTTTCCTTTTTCTTTTTGAAAAACAAACTATCTAATTCTAACCATATATCTTCCAATGGCTCAGATTAAGCTTATGAGCACATTTTATTTCTCTACCTAACTACTGATTTGCCAAGATTAAACAGTTTGGCTAGATCTTTATTCTCTAACTATAAACATTAAAAATTTAAAGCATGAACTAGTCGTGATTAAACGATTTGACTATCATGGGTTGTGGCATTTATGAAAAGGTGCACACGACCATTATTTTGTATATAAAAGTAAAAGGTAGTGGCATTTTGACTTGCACACTTTCATGATCTGTTTTTCTTTGGGGTTCATATTTTTCCACTTTTTTGATCTTTTATTATTCTTTTTTTCCTTTGATATTTCTTTTAGGACATATCGTCTTTGCATTTTTAATTTTTTAATATGGAAAACATTTGCAGAAAAGCAAAGGTATGAACAATAGTACAAGAATTAACATAGTCAATTCAAAACTATGAATCCTATTATTATAGACCCTAACAGTGAATCCACATGGGGATGTCATTTCCTTGTGAAATGTCAAGAACTATAAGTTCAATAACCTTTGAATTGTGACTACAGTTACCCTATAAATTGTTCTTCTATGATTTCTGCCTTATTGATAGTTATGATGGTAAACCCTTCAAATCTCAGGGCCTTCTCCATTGGGTTTTTCCCAAATTTGCAACCTGTTATGCCAACTCTCAAACTGAAATAAAAATGACTTTGCATACTGAATCATTGAACTACACATAGAATTGAAAGTTGAGAAACAAATTGAATTTGAAACTAAAAAATGGCTCAGAGTCCTAAGCTTATTTGCACCCTTCTACCTACCCTATAATGTTGAAAATCATATTGAATTAAATAATACAAAAATGCCAATGAAGCTAGTGAAGCAGCTATAGAATTAAATGGACTGCTTAACTGATTAGCAGTAAAATCAAAAGTAAAATTTGATCATGTATCCACATAATCAAAGTTGTGATATATAATGGCAACTTCTAATGTATTTGGTCCTTATAGAGAAAACATTTTTGAAAACTTAAGCTAAAATGAACCTCCATGTAATCTGCCATAGGATCAACAAAATCATAATGTATGGTATTTACTTCTAGGCCTTAAATGAGTAATTGATCAGTTGTATCCTCAATATTAAACCTTGAAACTACTTCTTCAGTCTTGTACTTGAAAGCATAATCATCCTCAATCTTCCAGTCAAAAGGTAGTGCAATTTCCTCTTGCTTTGGAGAAGGAATATTTTCCAATAATTCGTTAAGATATCTGAAATTATATGACTGAATTTGAGAATGCAAACGTCTAATGCCATTTCATATTTTTCAACAACTAACTCAAGTACACATATTTTAATTTCAGGAGAAAATTTTCTCGATTTGAAAATGAGAAACACAACTCTTAAAGAATCTTCATCAAGCTAAAATTTTGATAATCCATCCCTAAATTCATTCAAGATTTCATGAAATGAAGGGTTGGCCACAAAACCTGTCATCCTATATCACCATTAATGCTTTGGAATATGGATTCATTGGTTATGGAATATCTCTAAACTTTGAAGTTCTGGATTTTGAACAATGGAGTTTCCAAGTGAAAGGTATAACCTTCTGGTATCTAATCATTGTTCACCATCAACAATCAAATTTGAACTTTGATGCACTTTTCTGAGGAAAATAAAATGTTTTGTCCCCACTATGGTTGTAGGAATTTATAGGGTAAGTTCCTCAGACAGAACACCAAAGGACACCGCTCACAAATAGATCACAGATCAATACACCAGTGTTTTTGACGTCGTTAAAACCCTCAAAGAGGGAAACAGTCCACGTCCTGAGCCAACGCAGCCACTTCAGGCAATTTATTAATAAAAGAATGAAAATTTACATAAGCTTCTCTCGTGAAGAGTTAACCTACAAATGACCCTCCATGCACTTTAAATAGAAATCATGGACCAATCGGGTGTTAAGCCACAGATCAAGTGTCAGTAATACCGAGGAGAGAATGAACCGTCGGATCACTACATATCGTGACTATCGGATTGTAAGTTACAAATGTACCTAGTAAAGAAACACACTTTACCTAACTCTATACTAGACCAAGTTATACTTAACTATTTCTTATGTGTTGATCTAGTATGCTAATATACATCGAATCTAGACACTAAGATGTGTTAGGGGCTCAACCTTCAAACCGTCACCCCGGCTTTTGGGTAAAAAGTGAGTGAAAAAACCCATAAAATTATCCACCTCTGAAAAAGAAGAGATAATTAACCAGATAAGAAAAACAATCCAAGGTGTACTCATTTGCTTATCAAGTTCCAACATCCTAAGTCTGTTACAAACTCAAAACTCATCATTACTAGTATCACTTATTACAATTCCTCGCAGGGTGTGGAATCTGGGTACAAGAAAGATGATGAGAAAATAAAAGTAGAGTTTAAAAAACTTTGTTGGCTAATGATATCTGATGGTACAAGTGTCCTCTGGATCATCCTTGGGCATGGAGTCTTTCATATAATCATCAGGTGCCACTCCAGTGGTCAACGGGATCAAGTCCAAATGACTGACATTCGTTAGTAGAGAGAGGCAAGGTCTTGTGACTCACTCTCGATCGATTCTTCTTCATTATTCATATCAGTGTTCATTAGAGCAGAGCAAAGATGACAGAGATTGTTCATATCGACTGGATGGCATGATGATGGATGGATTGGCAGGTGGAATTCTCCCTAGTTGAGAGGGAGTGTTAAAATTGGTAACTAGGGCCAAATCCCACTTTGGACAGCTCCTATGGGGAAGATTATTGCAGCATTGAATTCCTCTTTTCAAGAGGACCAAAATCGATATAAAGATTGTCTCATTTGGACAAGCGGAAGTGGAGTTTTTGAATTTATGTTCTCTCTCAAGAAAATTTATAAGGTCAGACTCATCTTCATGACAACTCATCAAGCCCCATTGTTACGTCCCCTGACCTCCACCAAATTGTATATATTGAGGTGCTTGCTCCATCATTAGAGGCATCTCTTTTCCTTAGAATGAAGTCTGAGATAGCCGAGTTTTCGTGGAAGGTCAAACGAGGTTTTTGTTTGGGTTTACCTCTGCGTCAAGGAGAACAGTGGATGATCTGAGCATGGACCAATTCATTGAGTCTGAATTTGGTAGCAGCTTAGCAAGTCAAGATGGCACAATGTTTTTGGGCTTGTTTATCACCTCTTCTCATGAGGCCATATCCATGATTCATCTCAAGCAGATCCGCAGTTCTCAGTCAAGGAAGTCAATAGTCCTTCCATGGGTTCAGATCAGTCCTTATGGCCAGCGAAGATGATATTCATGCTTGTCAGTGATAGCCACAGTGAAAGGGATAACTCTCAGTTCAGTTAGATAAAATCACAGTGGACAGTAAGATGCCCTAACTAGAACATCACACTGAATTATTTTCATGTTTAAGATTTGGATCTTCATCAGTCAAAGTCATTTTGACTTTGGTAATTGTATTCTCTCCTGTTGGACATTCAATATTAATAATAAGAAGAATTGATATAGGGTTTTCCCCATCTTGGGGTTTTTCCCTGGCTTGTGCCACATCCTATGTACTCTTTTCTTAGCTTGTCCTCAACATCTATCCTTTATGTTATTTCTTTAATCACTGTCAATTTGATAATGTTTTATGAGATTGCTAACGAACATAAAATGGTCTAACAAATATATGGAATATTAAGTGACTACTCTTAGCAAAGAACATGTTATCTAAATTAACTGTGGGACTGGGAGGTGACAATGAGAATGGTAATAGTTCTTCTTCGACATCAATTTCTACAATCAACCCAATAGCTGCATCATCAATTTTTGTTCATAGAACCACACCTAGTGCACAACCATCTATCATGTCAGCTCTTAAAAAAGGGAGAAGGAAAAAACTGAAAATCTATTGGGCATATGTCTTCTTTGCAGTGATGTTCCCTTCAACGTTGTCAAGAACAATCCATTTTTCCAACCCGCGATTGATGTTATTGCTATTGTTTGTCCAAGATACAAAGCCTCTTCCTATGATGACTTTAGAGGGCATATTCTTCAAAATGAAAACGTCAGATGCAGTAAGAGATTGGAGGAGTTTAGGGGCTCATGGGTACAGACCAGATGCACTGCGATGTCAAATGGTTGGATTGATCAAAAGGGAAGAACCCTTATTAACTTCCTGGTTAATTGTCTTAAGGGAACAATGTTTTTTGAAACTTTTTGATGTGTCTACAAATATCAAAGATGCACGGTTATTATGTGATTTGTTGGGCGTGTTCATTCAGGAGTTGGGTCCACATGTTGTTCAAGTCATAACGAACAATGTTGCAAATTATGTTGTTGTTGGCAAGATGCTTATTGAGAGGCATCCTAGCTTATTTTGGACAGCTTGTGTTGCACATTGCATTGATTTGATGTTGGATGACATAGGAAAAATTCCTTTTGTCAAGGATGTTGTTGAATCATCAAAAAACATTACAAAATTTATATATAATAATGCATATGTGCTTCATTTGGTAAAAACATTCACCAACAACAAAGAGATGGTACACCCTGCTCTTACACGGTTTTCCACTAGCTTCATATGTCTTCAATCCCTCTTGAATTCTATGTGGGATGTGAAGAGAATGTCTCTTCCAGAGGAGTGGCATGTGTTGTCGCTCGTATTGTACAAGGACCACAACAATGGCTCAAGGCAGGGGCTACCACTCTGATCCTCACCCACTTCGTTCTAAATGTCTCCCAACAACAGGCTATGGGGGGTAGTCCTTATGGAAATGAAATGATAGAAAGCAAATTGAGAACCAACTTGCCCAGGAGACACAGTTGAGTGGCCTAGCTACTTAGTGAAAATTTAGCAAGATTAAGGATTCGATTAGATTTAGAATTGAGACTAGTGCCTTATGGAGTCAAAAGTTGTTTTTTATTATAAATTACGACCAAGTAACGGATGGGCAACCGTTGCTTATATGATTCATTAACCTATATGAGATGCAACTCCTAAGACCTAAGTGTGATGCAAGGATCTTGGTTAATTTTAGATTATATGTCTAGTCTAAATGGAACATTTCCCTTAACTGTTTTAAGAACAGTCTTCAGAGTAAGTTGCGGGATGGAAGCCAACGGGAAGCAAGTAAAGGCTTGATTAACGATACCTCCCTCTGTGTTCCAACCACCCAGTGCCTCCGGCACTGCAGAGAATGTGGCTCTAACAATTGCAAGGTCACTATGTTAACCACTAAGAAGGGTTGAATCCCTCAAGCGAAATGAGAGGGGGTTGTCCTAAGAATCTATCAACCAAGCTTATGCTTGGAGGTAAGTTATTAATGCAACTACACTTAGGATGAAATGCAAGATTATGAGTGAGTTTCCTAGTTTAAGATTATTTATATCATTTAAGTTCTTAATGTTTGATTAATTTATGGCAAGAGTACTTAACAATATATTGAAAGACAATCTTAAACAAAAACAATTGGTCAATGATACAAGTGCTAATAATAAACAAGAGATCCTCTAGATACAATTGCTCAAAAAATATAGATCCACAAACCAACAATTAACCAGTGATTCTGTATGATAAACCAATGACCATTATCCATAAAAGACAATAAGATAGCAAGTGCTCTTAGCTAATATCCTTCAATAGGAGATGTGCAATTAGATTTACCAATCTTCAAGTTAAGAACACTTAGATGCAATTTAGATCATCACCAATTAAAACATGTTACTTCAATGCCACTTATCCGGAGATGCTTATTAAATTCACAAGATATCAATATGCCCAAAGATACCAAGGAAATATATGATTAGAAAGTTTTAGTGAGTGAGCTTATTAGATGAGAAGTATGGACTTTATAGCATGTAAACTCACAAGGGAAACACAATGTTAGCTACTTCCACAATGCCAAAGTTAGCAATAGAGTGTAAAACTATGAAGACACTTTTGCAATTTATGTTCCAATGACCCTTAGAGAGCAATAAGTGAATGATATAACAGCAGTAAGAAACTTACGACAGCAGTGAGTAAATCAATGTAGACCTAAGAAACAACAAGCCTATGACAACCAAAGATGCTCAATGAAATGCCCAACACTTTGCTTAATGTAAATTATGAGTTTAGCCCGCTTTAAGATGCAATATTCATAATTATATCAGATCTGATCTAAATTGTTACAGCAGCAAGTAAAACAGAAAATCAGTGAACTATTGATGCTACAACAAGTGTCAAATTAAGCCCTAAACTCTTGGTAGAAAATTGTCAAACTGAGAACAAACAAAACAAATAAACAAACAAAAACAAAAAACAAAAAAAAACAAAACAATTTTTGAGCCATTTTAGATGTGTTATTCAAAAAATATGAGATTTGATTATTCAATTATGTAGAAAAATTTCAGCGAGCTAAAAATTAGATCTAAGCTAAATATGCAATACCCAAGTGGCCAAAAATTTAAGAAAAAATTATTATGCAATTTTAGAGTAGTTTGTCCAATTAGATATGTTATTAGGACACTTATATGACTGTTATAAAGATGTATTTACAATTGTAACAAAACAGAGATAAATTTAGGGTTAAGAGAGCAAACCCTGGGCCCATGGCCTTGAAGATGAACTTGCCCAAGTTGCCAAAAAAATCACCAATGATTTTGCACCTGAAAACACTAACTTTGAGCAACTTTTTCCTGCAAAACCCACCAAGTATTCAATCCTGAAAATTTCAGAAACGGTTAAGGGTCAAACTAGGGCTAGAAGAGGGGTAAAGGCTCGGGGAAAGGCTCAATAAAGGTAGCGGCCAGGGAAAAGAGACCAAAGAGGGTTGAGAAGGGGTCAAAAAAAATCCAAGGAAAAGAGAGAAAAGAGAAAAGGAGCCCTAAAAGGCTTGACGCTAGAGGGAGAGGATAGATTAGGGCTTGAAAGGGCCATAGTTAGCCCCTAAGGCAGTGGTCGAAGACTTAGGAGGGGATCCGAGTGGCCTAGGGCCCACGGCTAGGCCTTAGAAGGCTTAAAACCCCTAACATTGGGGCTAGGGAGGGAGGTCGAGGCCTCTAGAGCTTATGGCCTGACCTAAAAGGCCTAAAAACGCTAACGTAGAGGGCCTTAAGGCTGACGTGGGGGGGGATAGAGGCCAACGCTGGCCTTGGAAAGGCCGGATCTGGGACCGGGAGAACTGAAAAATGAAGCCACAACTTCAGAAATATTTATCTCCTTCAGATCTACAATATGGCTCAATTTCTTCAATGGCTAGCTCTCCAAAAAAATTTAGAGACTAGATCTTACCCTCAAGGGCCTAGATCTAGCTCTATTCTAGTCTTTTCCGCTTGATCTCAGCGACACGAATAGATTTACAAATACCCAAAACCCCAAATATATACAAAATCTCAAAACCCCAATTAGCAAAATTAATTTACAAATATACAAGGGTTTTAAAATAATTTTTGAGAAATAAATATTTTTGGATTTTTTTTTTATAAATGGCTAATAATACTTTGGAAAATTAATGCACATTATAGCCTTAGCGAAGTTAAATCAACCATATAAATCTTCGGAGTCCAAACAAGGTCAGTTCATGCCCACAGTTTGTGAACTTGGAGACCAAGGACTAGGGAACCTACAAACACTATATATTGTTTTCTCAAGAAAATTTGATAAACCCAGAATTTATCAATAGAATGATTATATCCCCATCTAATGAAAAACAAATCTTAAAATTATTAAGCACAATATAGGAAAGTTCGTACCCATCACATACCACAAATCAATAAACACCAAACACCATGAACTGCAACCCAGAGTATTTATTATGATTCAAATAAACGTCCCCAGCGAGATTGTAGTGTTACATCAATCTTTCTGCAGCAACTTCTTAAGCAAACATCAGATGGCTTTCGAGACAAATGGCTCTCTAATTTATAGGTAAATCCTACAAATGGAAAAATAACAATTAGTTGGCTTGATCCTCGTCAAAATAATTTTGGTCGTTGATAAATCCTTGATGATCTTTCAATCTTAGAAGTTGAAAATATTTATTTTGAATAATTTTCGAATTTCTCATTATAATCATTTTTTATTAGCTCAAAATTAATTATTTTGAACTAATTTCCTCAAAAAATTGACTTTGACTTGGCCACCAAGGTCCACTGTCCAGTTTTTCTTGAAATTTTCAATATTCCCTTGGTGGGGAACCTCCAAACATTAATTTTTTTGATACCCACGAATTTTTCCACTTGAAAAATCTAATTTCTCTAGACTTTTAATTTTGACTCTAACTAATTAAATTTTTGGCTTGAGATTTTAATTTATTTTTGCCAGAAAATTTAATTAATTAACACTTGAGGAGATTAATAATTTTTCTACCCTCTCGTATTTTAACCATGGTGTCTAAGTATGAGGGACCATGCACTAAAATATTTTTTACATAATATTTTTACAAATTCAACCCTCAAAGAGGGATACCCATTCGTTCTAGATCCTCAAATTACATACCTAATTCTGCGACAATATGATATAGTAGACCAAATGATTTGTAATAAAATAATTTAGCGAATTAGCTTAAATTATTCCCAACTCACTTTTACACAAGACTTGACTAGAACACTAGGACTCACCTAAGACTTTGACGACAAATTTCACCCTAGCTTTAGGGTGAGGTTGAAGGGAAAAAACTTTGCCGACCATCTGTGTCTAGAAACATAGATGAGTCAGTGAGACAAAAAACCTCCTAGGATGAAATTATCACCAAAATAATAAGTTTACCTAGGTTGTTACATACATTCATGGTCTTACTAGAATCATTTACATTAAAAATTTGCAAAATGGGTTTACAATAACATAGTGTCGATGGCTGATGATCTTGATACTTTAAAGAAAAGTATGGTACATCTACTTCCTTGAAACTTTGACAAAATGAGTGAAACATCGTGCTTTGTTGGGCAAACCAGAGGGAGAGGCCATATGCAGGCTAGATTCACACCAAGAAAGCTTTTGAGCAAAAGTGCAGGAGGTGTGTAGCATTACTGAACCTTTGGTAAACGTTCTTCGATTAGTTGATGGAGACAGGCCCGCAAAGGGCTACTTGTATGAGGCCATGGATAGCGCCAAAGAATCCATTTGTATCTATTATGATGATAGGGGGGATAAGGGGTTTGAGAAACAACAACTCATATGGGCAGTGATTGATGAGTGATTGATCCAGATTTAAACAGGGAAGCAACAAATTACAAATATAATCATAAATACCGAGATGCAGCAGAAATAACACTCCATTTCATTAATATCAAATACTGAAATATGCTTACAAACAGAATGGAAATAAAACTTGCTCAGACGATGGTAGCTTATCTCTGAGAAGAGATGTGGCGGCCACATGCCTCTGAACTGTGTTACAATGAGGCTTGAAGGCCTATTTATTATTGAGAAACAATAGAAAACCTAAACATCCTAAAATCTAACCCTAGGAGATGAAACACCAAACTATGGGCCCTGTTAGGGTAAGTTGGTACATCAACTTCTCGGGGTTGTAACTTTGGCATACGATCTTCGTATGACGCACACGACACCTCATTAGAAAGATCTATCAGAGGATTACAACTATTGATAGCAAATATCGAGTTCAAAACTCATATTCGCCACCAATGGTTTTCCCAAAAAACGTCGTTTAGGGCCTCAAAACGGCTCCGAAAGTTCAGGACCAGAAAATCTGCCAAAAATAGTAAATTGTGCTACAATTAAGGAAACTAAAAAACTAAAAAAAACAATGGTGGGGGTCCAAGTGGAATAGGCGGGGGGCCACCAATATCCACCTGGATCATTCCTCCCCCCTTAGGAAGCAATGGTTCCCATTGCGTTGAGTTCCTCCATAAGCTGAGGAAACTTTTGCTGAACTTGGTTCCTGGTGAGCCACTTGCCCTACTTTGACAACTCGATATAGTTGGATCCTTTGTTGTCATGTGTTCTTGATCTGTGTGTCCATGATCTGATCAGTTGTGGCTTGTTCCATGTAGTCTAGGTTTAACTCTAATGGTGTGAGTTGTTCTGCAATGTCGGGTGTGTAAAACAATGGTGGAAAGTAGGACCGAAGGCAGTCCATATTGAACACTGGGTGCAGACCAAGGAATGGTGGAATACTGAGCTCGAAAGCATTGTCCCCTACTGCCTTGGTGATGGTGTATGGCCCATATCAGAGCGGGCGAAGCTTGCAGTGGGGCCCAGCAAGGTGCTCCTTCTGCAAATGTAGCCAAACTTTGTCGCCCACCTGGAACTTGTGTGGCACCCGATGTTGATCATGTCGTTGCTTGTACTTAGCATTGGCTCTGTCCAAGATGTCATGGACTTGTTAGCGGATGTGCTAAATGTGCTCAATGAAGTTGTTTGCCTTGTCAGCTTCGGACTGGACATGAGCTGAATCTGCCTGAGTAGCTGCAAATGGTATGGCCACATCAATGGGACATAGTGGCTGGAATCCCAAGCCCATCTGAAAAGGGTTGTGGTTAGTCAAGCTGTGGAGAGCCCAGTTATAGTTGTGCTGGACACTGGGGAGGCTCTCGTCCCATGTGCGTGGATGCTTTGAGTTGTACATAAGCAAAATGTGTACGATCATCCTATTGACAACCTCTGTCTAGCCATCATTTTGGGGATGGAAGGTTGTGGGCTTAGTGAGCTTGGTGTCCAGCATCAACCAGAGATTGGACCAAAATGTACTGAGGAACCTGCTATCCCGATCTGAGATGATAGATTATGGGATCTTAAAGTGTACCCACACTTGTTCAAAGAAGAGTTTAGCATTGGCTTCTGCACGGATATTCTTCTTACAGGCTGCCATAATGGCCATCTTCGA
>APFE031240758.1:0-12437 GCA_000404065.3 Pinus taeda | reverse complement strand
CAAGGCCCGACATGTAATCCATGGAGATGGATTCCCAAGGTCGACTAGAGGTAGGCAGCAGAGTATAGAGGCCTTGCTTCTTGATGGTCGGTTTGGAAATGGCGCAAGCAGTGCAAGATCTGATGTACTTCCTGACATCCTGTCGAAGATTCGGCCAATAGAAATACTTCTGCAGTACTGCCATTGTTTTCTCGACCCCAAAATGTCCAGCGACTCGACTGTATTGCGCTTCCCAAATCATCTTGGCACGCTCGCTTGAAGGAACACAAAGGTGTCCCAGGTGGCATAACAGTGCATCCTAGAGGTGAAAATTTGGCAATTGTTGACCCTCCAAGAACCTCTGATATGTGTGGCCGAATTTTGGGTCGCTTTTGTAGATAAGTGGCCAATAAAAAGTCTCGTGCCCACAAGGGTTGAGCACGGTGGTTAATGCCATGATCGAGGGTCAACTGAGGCAGTCTACAACATTATTGGTGTTGCCCTTCTTGTACTTGATATTCAAATGGAATTGTTGCAGGTATGTGGACCACTTCTGATGGATATCATTCTGCAACTTCCCTTGCGTTTGTATGAACTGCAGGGATCGGTGGTCTGTGTGGATGACCGTTTCCTTCCCCAAAATGTAATGCTTCCATTGTCGGCAGGCCTGCACAATGGAATACATCTCTTTGTCATAAGTGGGATACTTCTGGACTGTGTCTGAAAGTGTCTCACTGTGATATGCCACTGGATGCCCCTGTTGAGTAAGGACTGCTCCAATAGCATAGTTAGAGGCATTTGTCTCGATTTCAAATGGTTGTTGCAAGTTTGGTAATGTGAACACTAGTGCAGAGCAGAGACGATGTTTCAACTCTGCAAACATCTTCTGTTCAAATTCAAACCAAAAAAAAATTTGCTTTCACTCTTCCCTTGGTGACTTGACTCAAGGGCCAAGTGATATGAGAAAATCCCAACACGAACCTGCGGTAAAAATTGGCAAGACCCAGAAAGTTGCGGAGCTCTGTCAGAGTGGTTGGGGTTGGCCAATCCCGAATGACTTGGATCTTGGCTAGATCCACATGCACCCCCGTTCATTAATAATGTATCCCAGATACTAAACCTGAGTCATGCGAAAAGTGCATTTCTCCAAATTGGCACACAGCTTGTGTTGCCGCAGTGTTTGGAGAACCTGTCGAATGTGGTAGAGGTGCTCTTCCCAACTCTGGTTGAAGATCAGGATGTCATCCAAAAATATCACTACAAATGAGTTGATGAATGGCTACAAGATGTCATCCATTAGCCTCATGAAGGTTGCAGGAGCATTTGTCAACCCAAACGGCATAACCACCCACTTGAAAAGGCCCTCCTTGGCTTTGAAGGCAGTCTTCCACATATCGGAGGGTTCGATTGGTACATGGCGATATCCAAACTTCAAGTCGATCCTGCTGAAATATTTTGCCCCCTTGAGTTGGTCTAGAAGGTCGTCAATCCATGGGATTGGGTACCTATTACGAACAGTGATCTTGTTCAGCGCCTGATAGTCAATATAGAGTCTCCACGTCCCATCCTTCTTCTGTACCAACACAATCAGGCTCCCACAGGGCGATGAACTCGATCCGATGTGACCTTTCTGCAACAACTCCTGAATCTGCCTCTTGATTTTGTCGTTCTCCAAAACAAAGCGACGATAGATGGATCCATTGGGCAATGGTGCACCTAGGGTAAGATCGATGGAGTGTTTGACTTGACAGTGCAGAGGCACCCCTGTGGGGAGGGTGAATATGTCCTCATACTCCTCCACGACCTTGTCCATCTGTTGTTGTCGTGCGGAGGGGCCTTGTCTGGAGATCGTGACCACCGTCTTCTTCTTTCCTTGAGGGCGTATCGTCAAGAAAACAAATTTCCTGGTTTTGGAAATGAGCTTACTACATTGTTTTCCAGCAACCAAAGAGATGGTGGTAGGCGGTGCTACCTCCAGTATCCTATACAACTTATTTCCCAAGGTAACAATAATAGCGCGAGGCCTTGACTTATACACAGCATGTCACTTCCACAAGTATGGTTGGCCTAATAATACATCACAAACATCAAAAGGAGCAATGTCACATAATACCTCATCCGTGAAGGGCTTGATGTTGTATGGAAGGCGACTCTGCTAACTAACACGAAGATCTCGTCCTTGGTGAAGCCACTCGATGGTGTATGGTTATGGGTGTGCTGTGGTCGATAAGCCCAGTGGCTTCATGACCTCTGTTGAAATGAGGTTCTTTTGGCTCCCACTGTCGACATTGAACTGTAACGGGGAACCCTTTACCCACATCTAGGAGTGGAAGAGGCACTCCTCCTCCTCTGGATCTTCAGGTTCCTCCTTTTGGATCTTCGTGGTGGCAACAATGGCATTGGGCTCTGCATCAATAATTTGTTTCCCTTTGTCATTCCCCTTATCGGGTTCTGACTCAAAGTCGAAACATGTAGCTGATTCAGAGGCCTTCAGCGCGTCCACCAGTGACTGCTTGGCCCAACACTCACTTGTGTTGTGAGTGGAGCTCTTATGGAACTCACACCACTTTCTCATGTCCTCCTTCGGCTTCATGGTGTTGTTCTTTGCTTGCAGCTTTGGCGGGTTGTCCTGGGTCGTCCCGCCTTAGCTTTGTCCTTTGTTCTACATTTTGGGGGCACATTTCACTTGCTTCGGATTCGCAGATCCAAAGTCTTGTTTTTCTGTTTAAGCTTCTGCTCGATCTTGACAGCGTATCGATACGTCGTGCCGAGCGAGGATATGTCCAGGAACTCCATCTCATCTTGGATGTCCCTGTGTAGGCAGCCACAGTACTTGAGTACCAAATGTTTCTCAGAATCCTTGATACCCAGCTTCGTGCGAAGGGTATGAAAAACATTGGTAATCTTCGACACGTTTTGGTCCCTTCCCTGTTGCACCGTGGTCCACTTTATGCATTTATCCTCATAGCTCCCGATAGGGTAGAACTGTCCTTGATGGCATCCCGGAACAAATTCCAAGTGGGTGCGGCTGAAAACAGTGAGGGCGCACTTTCATCCTTCAACTCACAGTAGGTTTCCCACCAGTCCTTGACGTGGGGGACGGCTTTGAGAAGAAAAAAAGTAATCTTTTCCCAGCTGGAAAAATCATGAACAGAAAAATATCCTTCTAGCAAATTTAACCATTTATCTACGGCGTCTACATCTATTTGGCCCTCAAATATGGGAATGTCAAAGTTTACTTGTACCTTAAAAGGAGTGGCACCTCCAGAGTGGTTGTTGGATGTGGATGCATCGTCGGTGGGCAACCGTTGAAGGATCTAAGCAAAGTTATCCATCATCGCATTCTTTTGTTTCTCGAGGGCCTCCTCGAGCAATATTTTGATAGGATCTCCTGCTCTCTCGTATTTCTTTTCTTCCCCCATGGGCGATCGTCGGGGTTTGTGACGCTGATCTTGCAAAGGTTCGACCAAATCGAGCCCTAACTCCTTATACCCCGACCTCGTTGGGGACATGCAAAGAAAAGAAGAGAAAGAGCAGATCGCTCTGATACCACTGATCCGGATTTAAACAGGGACACAACAAATTATAGGTATAACCATAAATACCGAGATGCAGCGAAAATAACACTTCATTTCATTAATATCAAATATTGAAATATGCTTACAAACAGAATGGAAATAAGACTAGCTCGAGCGATGGTAGCTTATCTCTGAAAAGAGATGTGGCGGCTACATGCCTCTGAATTGTGTTATAATGAGGCTTGAAGTCCTATTTATTATTGAGAAACAATGGAAAACCCTAAACATACAAAAACCTAACCCTAGGAGATGAAACACCAAACTATGGGCTCTGTTGGGGTAAGTTGGTACATCAACTTCCCAGGGTCGTAACTTTGGCATACAATCTTTGTTTGACACACACGGTACCTTGTTAGAAAGATCTATCCAAAGATTACAACTGTTAACAACAAATACCGAGTTGAAAACTCATATTCGCCAGTTGTCGTCTTTTGGGCCTCAAAACGGCTTCAGAAGTTCAAGACCCGAAAAACTGTCAAAAATAGTAAATTGTGCTACAATTAAGAAAACTGAAAAACTAAAAGAAACAATGATGGAGGTCCAAGTGTAATAGGCGGGTGGCCACCAATATCCACCTGGATCAGTGATGGAACAATACACTCCATCATCCCATTCATGTTGCAGGGATCTACATGAACCTTGCATTTTCTTGCTTCTGTGGTTTCATATTTGATGTTGAGATCATGGATGGATTCTTCACTTGTGTTCAGAAGATAGTATCATCTCCAGCAAAACATGCAGAAATCTCTAAAGAAATGGACATATACAGGATGGCGGGTGGCACATTTAACTTTGACATGGCTATCCATGATAGGAAAACCAAAATGCTAGGTAAGTTTTAGTTTGTTTCAGTTTTCAAATTTCATTGTCTCTTCATACTTTGTTTCAACTTTCAAATTTTTTCTGATGTTTCTCTTATTTGTTGTAGATGCGTGGTGGAGAAGCTATGGTGGCAGAGTACCAAATCTCCAAAAACTTGTCACTCGAGTGCTCAGCCAAACATGTAGCTCCTTCGAATGCGAGCGCAACTAGCGTATTTGAAAAAATACACACCAAGAAGCGCAACAAGTTAAAAAAAAATCCAATTAATTTTTTGAATTCATTAAATAATAAAAAATACAATTTATTATTTTTATAATTATTAATTTATAATTTATGACCCTTGTATAGGTTGGAGTCTCAGCGCCTTAGCGACATGGTCTACGCCTACTACAATATCCTATTGTGGGTGAGGCAACTTCAAAGGACCCCTGACATGGAGGCCATCTCATTGCATGGGATTGACACCACTTTTGCATGGAGAGTTGAGATTGAGAGGCCTATCATGGAATAGGCCACTTGATTGGTTAGAGGAGGTAGTGGAGGGGGCAGCAGCTGCAGAGGAGCAACAAGAGGAGGAGGTGAAACCAATTACCATGATCACCAGTAGAGGTCGTAGTCTTCCTCCAATGGCTCCTAGTTCTTCGGCTTCTAGAGGACATCATAGTCCAATGCTAGCCCCAAAGCCTTCTTCATCTAGAGGGAAAGTTGTTACATTTTCTCGCAAGAGGGGTAGACGAAATCATAAGTTAGTTGGTTCATTTCATTGTATATGACAGTTGACTCATGATATGAGATACATTATTATATTTTTTGTTGATATTTTGAAGCTCAGCCAAGACTCAAGATTCAAAACATGATTCACTACTATGTGTGATGTAGCACTAGACATATTATGATATTACACATCTTATATATTAGTTAATATTTTCATATTTATGTGTCAATGAATTTATTTTATATTGTGGATGCTTTAGATACTAAAAGAATTGAAAATTTTGAATTTTTTTTGTATTTTTTTAATTTTGCCATTTTTTACCAATTTTTACAATTTTTCCCAATTTCGAACCCTCACCGATTTAATCCTGATCACGATTATCACAACATTGGAACTTTATCTCTCATTGGCCAATTGGGGCTGGCAAGGTTGTTAGATTTTCTTAAACCATGGTAAGCTTTGCACTTAAAGAATTCTTAACCAACTAGATAGTTGAACCTTTAAAGCCACTTAAAACTGTTGTTCTAATAGTGCTAAAATCTGCTAACACATTCTGTAGAAAATATAACAAAACTCACAGGTCTGTACTAAATTGCATCACTGTCATTAAACAGGAGCCAAAATTACAGCACACTTGATAAATCACTGTTAAAAGCAAAACAGAAACTCGGTGACTCTGAACTGAAATCTGCTACAAGCAAAATACAGCAAGCTAATTCCCTGCTTGCTGCTGAACTAATGAATAAACCTATGCCACTGCTGTTTTCTTTATAAACTAAGAGTAATCTGAACACATGCACAACAGCACCTCAACTTGAGAAGATCTAAGGAATGCAAGCATGTATCCTCCTAGAGATCTGCACTCTTATATGCATGCATGCACCTAACTGAACCTAAACTTCAGCTATAATTACAAAATTGCTTAATAAACAGAAATTAACACATGTAACTGCATGCACCCTCTTTTACTTAACTTATAAAAGACATGCAGTCTCCTCAAACTGGAATATACAGATAATCTTATCCTGTTCTATCTATAGCAGGCACACACCTGCATGCATGCCCCCTTCAACGATGGAAGCCTAGATATAGTGATGCACCCTCTAGCCTTCTTTAATGCTGTGCCTTCATCTACAAACCACCATACAGCATAGAAATCAATGCTTTCTGAGTCTGCTGTGTGTGATGCTGCTGCAACAGAAAAGCACCCAGATCAGCTACATGTGTGCACAGTGCTGTAGAAGACTATCCGAGGTACACTCTCTGAAAATGGCACCAACAATCTCACTCTTGCTTAAGCGCTTGAGGGCGAGACACGATTTTTCCAGGAATTTAAGCCCAAAGGATTAGCTCAACCAGTTGTCACTAACACTGTTGGCATTTGACTAGTCTTATGCCAACAGATGCCCAGTTTGAATCCCATCACCCCTAACTAGTCTATGTCAATGGGTTTACTAGGGATGCCATCTACAGATGTCGGGAAGCATCCCTTGGGTTTCCCATGAGGTTTTCCTCGTGTGGAAAAAGGAACCAGGCAGAGCTTAAAATGTTATTTTAGATAATAAGCTTTTTTTTCCAAGCAAAACAAAATATGAGTAGATCTCTAATATAAGTGCCCATTGATGATTCCTCCACAGACAAGAATGACTGGAATTGAACTAATCCAAGATCACAAGAAAAGAAAGGTTTAATAAAAAAATAAATATACATATATAAAAGGATTTACAACATGTCTCATTCAGAGGTAAAAAGAAAATGCATTAATAAGTCTAATTCTTAGAAGCTGTGATTTATTTGCAGTTCCATTTGTCTCAGGTGGGCATAACTAATATCTTTACTATATCCATTGCAAGAGAGTATCAACCTGTACTGGAACTGAATATCAAGGAAGTTGGCTCAACAGACAGAATCCTTGCCATAAATCAGTATACGTATGCTGACCTTTTTCAACAGAGACATGGACCATAGGATTGAAATCTCTTAATGATTCCCGGCAGACTTCAGCAATCGATTTTCCCTTGTGATTGGATTCCTCAGCAAGAATCAAAAAATTTGCTGATGAAGCTTCTGCTGTAACTGGACTATCATCCATCAACGTTAAATTACCAATACCTGCCAAAACTATGTTCTTGCATAGCTGCAAAGTAACAACAAAGATCATTATTCTCCAAAACATAGACATTTACAAAATCAATACTACCAATATGTAAGGAAGTGCAGCATACAGAAAACACTCCTAGACAGTGAGTAAATAGCAATTGGAACCATGATAAATGTTTCTATTGTGTTCCTTGAAGACTTCATGCATGCAATAAATATGACAAAACGAAACATGAGTGCTTAATTGACAAGGAATAACCATACGGTTGAGAAAAGATAAGGTATATCAAGTTTTAACCAATGTTACCAGACTCGTAATTGGCAATAAATCGGCGTGGCAAATGAGCGTAAACTTTTAATTGGATTGGGAAAAATCAGTGAATACAATAAATAAAGATATATAAATATTGAATTAAACAAAAAATAAAAATAAATAAACATTTTTTATTGATATTCAATAAAGCCATGTCCAACCCCCGATTGGGGTGCGAGGCAGCTGGGGATCATCGAAATGACTGAAGGATTAAATGCTTGGGATGGTGGACGGTCTCTTCCACGCCCTCGCACGCTCTCCCATCTTAATGTTGTGGAGGGTCGTAGATCTCTGCGGATCCACGACATGAAGTTGGGCAGACCACTATGCTTACAGGTGGTGGGAGCGGATGTTTATTTAAGAACATCTGTCCGGCCATTGAATTGGTGTCACCGGTATCTTAGGGAGCCTAAGGTAACTGTCTGCTGGTTCGTGGCGCCTAGAACATGGGGAGAACACTCAATCGCAGTCCGTCTCTGCTCGAAGTTGGCGCACATAGTCTGGTATGTTTTCATGCTTATCCTATACCCTGGGTTGGGGGCTGCAATTCGTGATTTGCCTCGCATTTGGAGGAGAAAAGGAACAATGGTTAATTTGGAAGTTTTTGTGACTAAAAGCTCTGGCTTTCTCGACTATGTTATGTTGATATCCATCATTTTTGGCAATTTACTATCCCATATAGGCATGATTACTGGTTTCCAGATCTTTTTCATAATGTTTCCTCTACATGTTGATTACGGGCTTTTTCATTTCAAGCCAGAATTGCATTGGAAAACCCTGTGCAGAGTAAGGGTTCAGATTTTTGGTCAGGGCCGAATCTATGGACTCTAGTCTCAGGGGTGCACGGGGGCCATTGTTCTCATTTAGATGGTGCCTCACACTCCAGGAGGGTTCTTGTTTGTCTCTGCGTATTGGCTCGGGCAATGGATTTTCTGTGTGGTGCAGTGTCATCCGGCACTACCACTGTTCTTATGCCTTTCCATTAAGTTTATGTTTGAATTTCGAGTGGTTTTCTGTATTGTTGTTACTCCAGGTCCACCTAAGTCACTTCTCCCTCCGGCCTCTGCACAATGGGTTGGCTCTCGAGTGTGGGAAGATGAGAGAAAGTCGATGATGGGTGGTTCGGTTCTTGCTCATTATGGCGAAGACTCCTCCTCGTGGTGGTGCCTATGGCCGCGGACGCTGTGGTCGCAAGAATCAGAGTGGTAAAGGAAAGGAAGCAAGCTTCACGTCCAGAAAAACTCCACGCGACAGGAAAACAGATGCTGAGATCTTATAGAATACGGTCCAGGCCTATTGCGTAGGACCCCGACCTAGATGAAGCAATTGATTTTGACTTGGGAGGCAAAATTGAACTTGAACGCCAAGCTCGAGTCGTCGACAGAGGATTGGAGTGATTTGATCCCTAACCCTGGTTATACCCGCAGTTGCCTCACTTTTTATAAATAGTTTGTTCATCTCTTTTGGCTTATGAAATGTATTGTGGCTAAAGCAATGGCTTCTTCCCTCAACACAGCTGCAAATGCGGATTCAGATCCGGGGCTCAGAGACATTCAGAAAGAGCTCTAGCTAATTCAACTCCAGCTGCAACACCAGAATGCTCGCCTTGGCAACATAGAGTGCCATATTCCATGTCTTCCCCAATCTGAATTGCCAGGTTCAAGTGCAAAAGATCCTGCATCAGTGGAATTGTCAGATGACTAGTTGCTGGAAGTCATGTTTAATAATTTTTGGCTTATGCCCCAATCTAAATTGCCAAGTTCAAGTGCAAAATATCCTGCATCGGTGGAATTGTCAGATGACTAGTTGCTGGAAGTCATGTTTGATAATTTTTGGCTTATATTTTGATGTATATGACGGGTAGCATTTATGTTTACAATTTTATGCTTACTAGATGGTTTACAGACTATAAGTCTTACAAGGCTTGGTTGGACAGACTCAGACTATCTATGTTTTGGATGGCTTATAATGTGGTTCGGTGGCCAACAAACTTGGTTTCCGACTGGGCAGGTTGAGGCCATCGAACGATTTATATGATTGTAACCTGCCAGATTATTGAAATGAATGAATGGAAAAATATTGCCAAGCTTACAAAAAAAGTAAAGCCATGTCCAAACAATGCATAATATCAATAGATGTCCAAAATATCATGAAAGAATAAGTATCTCATATATGTAATGAGTCCAAACATGATCCAAAGTATTGAGTCCTGACTCCTAAATAGTGACTACATATAACTAGAAGTGTCTGCTTCTAAAAGTTTACAAAATATTGTATACTGTTAAATTTGGCAAGGAGGCCAAACTCCATGTGGGTCATCTTATTTATGGCAGCTAATATTTTTCTTGGATCCCTCTCATCGATAGGTATAGGATTGATCTAAAGATCATCTGATTCCGATAAGTATTCATGGAGATATGAATTTATTTGTGTTATTGGACAAATCGTCAAGGTCAGCCAGCAACCAAATAAACCCCACAAGTGCTCAACATTTTAGTATAAAAGGAGATAACTTAGAGTCATTTCTCACACTCACTTCACTCATGATCTCCCTCCACTTGTTTTGGGTTTGGTGGCTAGAGAGATCTAGAGGGAGGAAGCCCTAGATGCTAAACCTAAGATGCCCTAGACGCTGAACCTAAGATGCCCTAGTCGCAGTCTTATGAGGAGATCATCTTGCAGGTAAGAGGAGATCTATACGCTGCCATCGAGGAGACTAATTCGCTGCCCTAATGAGATCTAGACACAGTCATAGAAGATCATGGAAGAGTCTTATACGCAGCCCTAATCACAGTGATGCAAGAAGAACATCTAGCCGCAATCTTGAAGAAGATCTGGCCGTAGATCCAAGAAGCCCTAGCCGCAATCAGTTCTAATATGCAGTTAGAAGAGGCCATTATCCGCAACTAGAAGAGCCCCAATCCACAACAGAAGGAAGGCCCTAATCTGCAGCTAGAGGAGGCCCTAATCCGCAGTCAAGAAGAGGACAAGACGTGAGGAATTATAAGAATGTTTTGGGTTAGTTTCTTCCTCTACACAGGTCCGAGTTGAGGGGAAAGGAAGCCGCAACTCAGAGAAGGATTCTAGGGTCATTTAAGGGCTGACTTAAGGAGCCGCAGAGTACTGAAGTCTTAACACAGCCGCAGGTCATTTTAGGCAGTTGTAAAAGGAGGTCGAGACTCTATTTTAGGGAGTTGTTTAGCTCAGCACGAATAAAAGGAAAGGCCGCAACAATTTCAAGGAAGAATGGGCATGTTTGAGTGGGCTGAAAATGATTGTCATCTTGCCCTAACCAGACCTTAAATTGCAGCAGAGATATATCAATCAAGGGGAAGATGCATGTTGCATCTATGTTGAGTTTGTGCTAGGTGGAAGATTGTCCATGCGTGGATAGAAGTTTATGCAGCCTGTGGGAGCAAGTGAAAACAAGCTACAGTCTTGGGTGTAGAATCTAGGTGACTAATGCAATCATGGATGGAGCATAGATCCGCATTATAGAGGACAATTTAGGATCTCCTTCTCGGAGGTTTGATGTCTCGGATGAGGTACAGTTAGGTACCTCTGCTAAATCATATCTACAAGTTATAGCTAGCTGCTTTGCTAGGCTGCAAGCCATAGCAAGCAGCTAAGGTTGTTCCATGATTGTGTTGCAGTATGCAGCATGTAAATGACAGCATGTTGGGTGCAGCATAGTAATGAAGTGTTGCATGGCAATGATGAGATGCAGCATGATAAGATGCAGCATGAGGAGATGCAGCATGATGTAGGATGTAGTGTGATGAGATGCAACTTGATGTTGGATACAGCATGGTGATGGATGCAGCAAGGTGATGGAATTACCTTGGAAGAATGTTTGCCTTCATCCGAATTCAAAACTGCAGTCCATGTCCTCAGATCTGCAACCTCATCTTCATGGTGAAGATCTCTGCTCTTATTTTGTCAAGTCAAAGTGTTGACTTCTGATGTACATGTACTATCTCTCTCTGCTGAACTATTGAAGAATATAAAAAGAATTGACCAAGGGTTTCCCCACATTGGGGTTTGTCCCTAGCTGGCGCCACATCTTGTGTCCTCTTGTCTTGGCTTGTCTTCTGCAATTTATGTTCAGTGTTTTCAAAACCGTTTTTAAAAACCAGTTATCGGTCTAACCGGCCGGTTAGCAAGGCCGCCGGTCTAAACCGGCCAAAAAACCCAGTTGGAAAGGCCATTTTGCCATTTTTTTGCCCTAACCGGTGAAAACCGGCCGGTTTTAGGCACACCCACCGTAAAGTTAAAAAAGCATATTTTTCATTGTGTTTCAGGGGTTTTGGGGGGAAACTAAGGGTGTTTCAACCCTAAAAATGTTGGCAATTAATGGTAATGTTAAGTTCTTAAAGTAAAAGTGACATTTCCTTTAATTTTCATTTTCATCCTTTTACTTAAATTTTTAACATTACCATGAAATGACTCAGGATGTTTGAGAGTGGTTTCGACCTCATTGGATTTCATATGGAGAAACTAGGATTTTAGATTTCACTCAAAATTCAGCAGACTTAATGATTTTCAGGATTTCATGTTTTGGGGGTAAACAATAAATGCAATCGGAGCTCCAAATGATGAGCAAAACTGCTGATCTAGATCCCATTGTGTTGGACGATATTGATCCAACATCAGAATGGGTGGAGGAGACTGAAGAACCTGTGTTTGAGGCTGATTTTGATATCGACATGCCTTTAGCGGGGGATGATGCAGATTATGTGGTGGCATCAGAACTAGGATCAGTAGCAGCATCAAAGAAAGGCAAAGAACCAATGGAAGGCACTAGTCATGCAGGTCGACAAACTCATGCTTCCATTAGGTCCACTTCTATTGTCATTGGTGGCATTGATACTGAGGTTGCAGATCAGGCTGAGGCATCCTCAGACTCTAAACCAGATGATGTCTATGTAGC
>APFE031240755.1:0-29338 GCA_000404065.3 Pinus taeda | reverse complement strand
ATGTCCAATGCTATTATTGTAAAAAAATATGGGCATTATGCCAGTGAATGTAGGAAGAAGCAGCATGATATGAGTAATAGACAAAATGAAAATGTTACTAGAGAGAACATCAGCCAAACTAATGTGTTGTTAGCTTGTAACATGGCTGAAACAAACATTGAAGACATATGGTTTTTAGACTCAGGTTGCAGCAACCATATGACAGGAAATATAGCTCTTTTTTCTGCCCTAGATAAAAATATGAAATCAGAAGTCACACTAGGAACTGATAGCAAAGTTTCTGTTATGGGAAAAGGGGAGGTAAAAATATTTACAAAGCAAGGAGAAAGAAAAACCATAGCAGATGTGTATTATGTCCCCGGAATGAGATGTAACCTCTTGAGTATTGGACAGCTTGTTCAAAAGGGTTACAATGTTTACTTTGTGAATGATGTGTGTACCATCATGGATATACCACCTAGCAAACGATGCATTGCTGAAGTGAAGATGACAAGGAACAGGATGTTCCCTCTCAGGATCAGGGCAGATTTGAAAAACAAAAATGAAATTGCAGCAGTTACCCAAGAGGCCTTCCAAAGCGTGCCAAAGGATGAGAATTGGTTGTGGCACTTGAGATTTGGACATCTCAATTTTGGAGGTCTAAACTTGTTAAGAAGAAAAGGAATGGTGAAAGGATTACCATTGATAGAGAAACCGGACAGCCTATGTGAAGGTTGCATTTTTGGGAAACAACATAGAGAAAGTTTTCCATCAGGTAAAAGCATAAGGGAAAAGGCACCCTTAGAGATCATCCACTCAGATTTATGTGGACCGATGCAATCTCCATCATTAGCAAGCAGCTAATATTTCCTAACATTTATTGATTACTTTACAAGAAAGACTTGGGTCTATTTTCTTAAAAACAAAAGTGAAGTGTTTGAGAAATTCCGAAATTACAAGGCACTTGTGGAGAACCAAAGCGGGCTGCACATTAAAGTTTTGAGAACTGATAGAGGAGGAGAGTATATCTCCAAGGAATTCCTAAGATTTTGTAAAGAAAATGGAATTCATAAACAATTTACAGCAAGGTACACCCCACAGCAAAATGGAGTTGCTGAAAGGAAGAACAGGACCATCATGGATATCGCGAGGAGCATTTTGAAGGCAAAGCATTTGCCAAATGACTATTGGGCTGAAGCTGTAAATTGTGCAGCATATATTATGAACAGGTGTCCTACAAAAGCAGTGATGAATAGAGTGCCAGAAGAAGCATGGAGTGGGAGAAAGCAAGGAGTCACTCACATGAGAGTTTTTGGATGTGTGGCCTATGCACACATTCTAGATCAGCTGAGGAAGTTGGACAACAAAGGGGAGAAATGTCTTTTCATTGGATACAGTGAGGAATCCAAGGCCTACAGGTTGTATATCCCATCTACCAAGAAGTTTTTCATCAACAGAGATGTTCAATTCATTGAAGAGGAAGCTTGGGATGGAAGCATAGAGAAAACAGTGAATGTTAAAAACTGTTTGTCTCATGATGAAGATGATGAGGAGGTGGCTGAAATGCATCCCCAAACAGCAGCGCCAACACAAGGATAGCAAGGGACACCATTGAGGATAAATGAGAGTGCTTCTCCAAGCACACCACAAGGAGGAAATTCAAGTGCGTCTTCAAGCACTTGCACACCAAATGAAAGAGGTAAGAAGTTTAGAAATCTAAGTGACATTTATGATAAAGGAATGAATTCTTTATTTTCCTTGTTTTGTCATGTTGATGATCCTATTCATTTTGAGAATGCAATTAAAGATAAGAAATGGATAGAAGCTATGGATGAGGAGATGAATGCCATAGAAAGAAACAAAACATGGGATTTGGTTGAGCTACCAAAAGGCAAAGAGGTCATTGGAGTGAAATGGGTTTACAAGACCAAGAGCAATGCTGAAGGCAAGATAAAAAGGCACAAGGCAAGGCTGGTTGTCAAAGGGTACAAGCAGCAGTATGGGAGAGATTATGAGGAGACTTTTGCACCGGTTGCAAGAATGGAAACCGTGAGAGCAGTGTTGTCCATAGCAGCACAAAACAAATGGAAAGTATACCAAATGGACGTGAAGTCAACATTCCTAAATGGAGTGTTAAAGGAAGAGGTTTATGTTGAATAGACTCTAGCCTATGAGAAGAAAGGTGAAGAGCACAAAGTGTGCAAATTGAAGAAAGCTCTTTATGGGCTGAAGCAAGCGCCAAGAGCATGGTACAGCAGAATAGATTCATATCTATTGGATAATGAATTCGACAAGTGTGAGGGAGAACCCACCGTCTACATCAAAGAAAAAGATGGTAAAATTTTAATTGTCGTCTTATATGTTGATGATGTTATTTTTACAGGTAATGATGATCAGCTCATTAAGAATTTTAAATCAGTCATGAAAGAAGAATTTGAAATGACTGACATGGGTTTTTTGAGATACTTCTTAGGCATAGAAGTAGATCAAAATGAAAAAGGAATTTTTATCTCACAGGCAAGATATGTAAATCAAGTATTGAGGAGATTTAGCATGGAAGAATGTAAGGCAGCAATCACTCCCACAGTAATGGGATAAACTCAGCAGAGAGGACAGTAGCAAGGATTTTGATCCTAGTTTGTACAAGAGTATTGTAGGCAGCCTTATGTATTTACCAACAACTAGGCCTGATATTATGTATGCTGTTAGTTTAATTTCCAGATTCATGGAGAGGCCAAAGGAGGCACATTGGCAGGCAGCAAAAAGAATTTTGAGGTATGTGAAAGGTACCAAAATGTTTGGAATTTTATATAATGTCTCAGATCATTCAGATTTGGTTGGATACACAGATAGTGATTGAGCTGGATGTGTTGATGATCGGAAGAGCACTTCCGGTTATGTTTTCCATATGGGTTCAGGAGCCATTTCATGGGCTTCTAAGAAGCAGTCCATTGTAGCATTGTCTACAGCAGAGGGTGAATATGTGGCAGCTACAGCAGCAGCATGTCAAGCAGTTTGGATGAGAAGGATGTTGAGGAGCTTAGGCCAAGAGCAGGCAAAAGCGACAGTGATTTTTTGTGACAATAGCTCAGCTATTGCATTGTCAAAAAATTCAGTGTTTCATAAGAGAACGAAACACATTGATACAAGGTTTCACTACATCAGAGAATTGGTGAACAATGGAGAAATTTTCCTAGAACATTGCAGGACTCAAGAACAGGTTGCAGACATCTTGACAAAGCCACTGGATCAGAAAAGCTTTGAATTTTTAAGGAAGTGTCTCGGTATGACTGAATTCCCAGCAGTTGAAATTAAAGGGGAGTGTTGAAATCTAATTTCAACTGCGCACCTCAAAACCACCGCAGCAAAACCACAAACCACCTTGATGTTTCTCGGACCGCTTTTGCGTGAAGGCAGTTTTCGTACAACAAGAGCCCGATACAATATAGTGTTGACGCGTGGCTCTCCCCATACATCATCATCTCTGACATCTCGGGACGTAAAGTTCAACATAAAAGTGGCTCCCGATATCTCCGTCCGCCATCCAATCTGCTCCATCGATCTCCGCCATCGATTGTCTCAACCTGCATACGGCCAACATTAAAAGCTTGGCGTGGAGTAAAATCAAGTTTCATTGACCATACCTTTTATTAATGAATTTTCATATGCGTAGGTAGATATTTATGTTTTTTTTTACAGCACTTAATGTTTCTTTTATGCTGGAGGTATGGGCAAGTCAACTATGTCTTTTAAAAAAAATCATTTTTGTATATGTTTTGTGTGTGTTCATTTTCGATAGAACGAGCGGAATGAGAAAGAGCTCGTGTGTTGTAATTTTGTGTGTTGGGCATCGTAAAACGAAGGAGCAGCGAAAAGAAAACTATATATTAATGCACAACAGTGCATAAAGAAAATGGTGGAGCGCATGTATTTATTTTAAGTTGGCCTTTGTTTTCTTTGCAAGAGAAAATGCACAGTAGTGCGGAAGCAGACATATAATGTTTTTGAGCTTCATATGTAATTTTTTTTACAGCAGTATGATATAAATTTATGTTACAGCAGTGAATGAAGATTTTACACAGCAGCGTAAAAATCATTTTGTAAAAGAGGCAGAGTATTTTGGTTGAATCTCTCTCAGCAAAGAGGATGAATATGTATAAGTGATTTTTGTTTTAATGAATAGAAATCCTTTTCTGGGTATGTAATACTCTGTTCTTCAGTCATTTTTTTTAAAGCTTCCCTGTGCACAAAAGATCCTGTGGAGTAAAGGAAACATACCATTGCCTCTATATGTTTTATTTTGGTGTTTTTGGGATTTTACCAAAAAAATCCAAGTTTTGGGAGTGGAAAGACAAATTTCCTGTGAAATGGCACATCATAAAAGATGTTCCTTTCAGAAGATTCTTGCATATTACTATGCAAAGCAATCGAAGACAATCAATTGTATACAGTCGAGATACTCAGGAGGTGAATCAATGACTTTCATTTATATATATTCTAATGTCTTTTCCATCCCATTACAGCTTTGAAAATGATCATATAGAGGCTATGAAATGATTGAATAAGTGACTATCATCCATATGAATTAACGAATTCGCAGGATGAAATGAGGAAGGGGGAGGAAATGCTTGAAATATTTAAGAATCATGTTTGGATGACCTCACTGCTCGACGAAATTGCTTTTGCCAGGAAGAAGTGGAGTGGAAGTATCGATAAGAAGGCCACCGCCACATAATCATGACCAAGAACATCAGCAACACCAGCAGCAATTAGAAGAGGAGGAGGTCGTGGCGGTGAACAAGAGGAGGCAAGAAGAAGAGACTGATCACAACAACGAACTAGAATCTGAATTTGAAGTCAGTCAGGAATCTAATTTGACCAGTCACAGCCCAGGTAATGACAACAAAAATCAAGAAGATGAAGAGACTAACATCGACACTCAGAGTGAATCTGAATCTGAGTGTGAAGATATTCATGAAACCCAGATTATTGTGATCAGTGGTGGCAGTCACAACACAACTAGCAACATTTGCACAAAGGAGGAGGAGAAAGGAACAAAAGAGGAGTCTGAGTGAACTGTGAAGAGATTTCATAGTTTTTAATTAGCTTTATTTGTCTGTGAAATGTAATTTTGTTGGACGATTAAAAAAACTTGTTTTGTTTCTTGTTTGTGGGCTACTGTTGCAATGCAGTAAATGAGGTTCAAATTCAGCGAAAGAGTTTCATGTTGTCGTATTTTTGAACGTCTTTTTCTAAGGATTAATTCGAAGGTATCTATTTCAGTACACATTTTCTGTTCTATAACTTATTATACATACGCAATAGAATTGAACAGTTTTAATTCTGAGTCTGAGAGCAAATTGTCCTGGAAAAGGAGAGCTCGTTTAGATACTTTTTGTTAATGTCTCTGTAAACATGAAGAAATAAAACAGCTGAGAAATTGTTTTTCAGAGTAGGAACTAGCAAGAAAATTTATTTTGTTCCTTTCATTTGCTACTCTGATCTTTTGGAAATTTTAACAATTCATCTTTAAAGGAAATAAAATGCTTCTAATTAGAAGATAAGATTTTCCCTGTTTCACGTTCTTAATATCCAAATTTTTGATTTACCAATATCTGAATTGATCATAATTAGTGTTCTCCTGATTTTTAAATGGGAATGATTTTCTAGCTTGGGATATAATTTAGTCAGATTGCCGTGTAATAGTACTTTTACAATGCCTTTTTCATAAACAAATTTATGAATATGTTTCTTTTCGCAATTCCAAAACATTTTTTCACAGTGATTTTAAGAATTTCTTGTTAAATGTATTTAAAAAATAAGTCTTGAGAGTTTAACTTGTATATAGATTTCCAACACCATTTTTTTTCTTTTTCAACGTATTCATTTACATCTATATTTTGTATTTGAATTTCATTATATATCTGCAAATCTTTACTACAACATCTGCTTCATCGCTTATTTTTATTTTTATTGATTTTAAGAATTTTTTGTATTTACAAAAAAGCTTTGACAGTTTAACCTATATAGATTTCTAACACCATTTTTTCTCTTCTTCAACTTATTCATTTACAATTATCTTTTGTATTTGAATTTCACTATATATTTGCAAATCTTTATTACAACATCCTCTTCATCCTTTATATTTTTTGTATTCTCTTTTTAGTTTTGGTTGAGATTAAACTATTCTTCAACAAATTCTTCCTTATCATTGTTTCCATCTTGAAGTTACAAAGAATATGTCATATTTGCTAGATGATAAAACTCTTGGTTGGTTAAAAAAAATTTCTGAAGCTTTTATATTTTCTAGGTGATAAAACCCTTGGTTGGTTATAAATTTTTTCAACACCTATTAAAGCTTGTAGGTTTTTTTTGTATAAGCCTTTGTTTCCTCTTAAAATTTTCCTTGTTAAGAAAAAATATGTCACCAATTTTTGGTAAATTATTGATGATCCACTATAAGATTTCACTTCTCTTTCAATACTTTCCCAATTAGGACTTGAGTTATTCATGAAGTCATTGAGACCTAGTTGATATAAGGTGATAGATGCTTATTAGTGTATATATTATGTGGTTGGGTTAGTTTATGATGAATAACTCGTGAAGGCAACTACTACTGCTAATAATAGAGAAGGTGGTTGTTGTTGATGATAATGATTGCCACAATCTATAAAAGCTAACTTTAGTTTATTTAATCTTATGGAAAATGATAACAAATTAATTCTTTTATTTTAGCAATTTGTTTCAATGCTCATAAATATTGGAGAGAATGTTATGAAATGACTACCTCATTTATAGGCAATGGTTTCGCAAAGGTTTAGCAGCAACTTTGTTCTAACTAAAATTTGAAGCCATCTTAAGAAATCTCTCATTTATCATATTAATTGTATTTTGATTGTACATAACGTTCCTAATCACAACCATGCTCTCAATGGAGGAAATACCAACTTCTATGAGGGGGATGAGATATGGCATATTGCTTTTAATATCAACATTATATGTTATAAAACACTTCTCATTTTTTCAATTCGTCTATAACTATATAAAGATGCTACAACCCTAAGCTTCGCATCCATATAAGGTAATTAGAGCAATGCGAGTGTCAAAAATAAGTTTCACTTTCTCCTAAAACCAAACATTTGTTCATTTACAATTTTCTCAAAACCGAAATAGGTCTTCCATCATTCATTAATCATTTTCTCATTGTTATATTTCCTCTTAAAATCATGTTGAAGCTTGAAGCTTTTCTAGATATTTGTATGAATTAACTTCTTCTATGTTGTTAGTGTAAGTGATTGTCACCTCTTGTCATAGCCATTATTTTTTTCTAAGCAAGTTTGAAGTTTATCATTCCTATATATATATATTTATATATATATATATATATATTATATATATATATATATCCTTCTCGTAATTCAACGTCGCCACCCATTCTTTTTCCATGGTTTGAAATCTTGGCTTAGTTATACTCCTTACAGTTTTGGAATTAGGATGCCCAAAACATGTTCAAGATATCCTAGAAGCTTTACTTCACACTAAAATATTATGGTGTATACTACTCATGAGAGTATCAACTTCAATGTCGCTTATTCCTTTAGCGTTACATCTCATAATCTATCATCATTCTAATTTAATGTTCATATTCAAATGCTAAGTGGATTAGCTATTTTATACAAAGTATATCTCTTGCTCTCATTCAAGCTTCCATAAATTCATGATGAAACAAGGTCCATGCTACAAGTTCCACCATCCACCAACTCCAAAAGGACCCCTTATCCTTATACCTATTATATAATGGAATAATATCCTTTATCCCATGCCCCATACTTATCTTCCATATTGAAAGATAGTGGGGTTTTTCTTTCTTGTGAGGTCACTATATAAGGTCCCATATATCACTCGTCATCTTAAGCAACATATAACTGTTTTTGTCCTAGCGCTTACCCTCGGGCCTACCCAATGGGGTAAGTTACATGAATAATGAAATTTATTGTAATGTGACTGTAATTTTTACTATAGATTCAAACTGCTTATGTAATCTACTAAAACAAAATACTTGAATCTACTCTACTCATCAGCAGAAACAAAAATTGATCAATGAAAACACTAAGCATAAAAGGAAGAATTTCAATCGCACATAACACAATATTTTTATGGGGAAATCTACTACTTAAAACACTGACTATCTATATTGCATTAACGAGAATATATGAGAAGAAAATATGATTCTTGTTCAACCGAAACAATCTTTGCACATGTACAATCTATCTCACTACTTCACAAACCAACTCAAGCCAATACTTAGCCAAATTTGTTGCCTACCAAGCCCTACTTCCTTGCGTATTTTCCAAGGGAATTAGCCCATATTTAATTGGGAAAACCCTTCTCCACAACTATGCAATCCATTCATAGGCCTTCTACTCATTGCATGCACCATCTATACAAATTCAAAAATTACACAAATTATAGTACACTGTCCTTGAACTCTAATCTCCATTGGGTCTTTCTCATAACTCACATGCATGAGTTGTTTATGTGTGAATTATCAATTAATTGACTGAGCATTGAAGCTGCTCCCCAATACTAGACCTCCTATTAGTTCCTCCAACAATTGGAACTGGCTTAACTCACTTTAACTGAGTTAGACTAAATTAATTAATTACAACTCAAAAGAACTCAACCTATACCCCTAAAATTTAGGAATCTCTCTACATGACTCTAGATAGACTTTCAACTTAAACTTACTGAGCCAAATAAGTCAACTTAACTTAGTTAACTATTACAAGTTGTTATGAGAATAGAATTTCGATTTAATTCCTGATTTAATTCAAGGACAAATTATATTGGGATTTTCTTATTGCTATTTTTAACATTCCCTCTGAGCAAGAAAGGGGTTATCTGCTACTTTGATCCTGCCTCTATGAAACTCAAATTTTCATCTTGACAATGCCTTTGTCAAAATATTTTCATCGTGCTCCTCTATAGGAATGTACTCTGACAATATGATTCTCTTCTACTCACAATCTCTAATATGGTGATACCACATGCCAATATGCTTGGACTGATCATGAAAAAATGGATTCTCAGAGAGTTTGATTCAAATCTCATTGTCACAATAAGTCATTGTTGGATCCATCTGCTGACCAAACAAACCAACAAGAATCTTCCTCATCGAGATAGCCTCACAAGCTACTTGACTAACAACCATGTACTCTGATTTCGTTGAACTCAGTGCAACTAATCTTTTCTTTTTGTTGTCACAAGAAACTATTGTTGACCCAATACTGAAGATTCCCCCTGATGTGATCTTCCTATCAAATGGACTCCCTACCCAATATACATCTGTGAAGCCTTGAAGCTTCACTCTCTCTGTCCGTATGTACCAAAGACCAAACTGAGTGGTGCCTCTAAGGTATCTCAACACATGTTTGGCTGCCTTCCAATAAAGTTTGGTAGGCTTAACCATAGCTTGACTAAGTTGGTTAACTTCATAACACCTCTGGTTATGTGTTCATCAAATACATAAGTGAACCCACCAGCTATCTATAAATAGTAGCCACTTCACATGAAGTAGGATTCTCCTTCCTCTAGTTACCAACTAGTGGAGTTTCCAAGGGTTTACTTCTGTCCATGTGGAACTTTTCCAGTATCTCATTGGCATACTTTCCCTCAGAAGAATTATAGAAGAATTGGAATGATAAACTTCAAACTTGCTTAGAAAAAAATAATGGCTATGACGGGAGACGTGACAATCACTTACACTAACAACTTAGAAGAAGTTAATTCATACAAATACATAAAAAAGCTTCAAGCTTCAACATGATTTTAAGTGGAAATATAACAACGAGAAAATGATTAATGAATGATAGAAGACCTATTTCAGTTTTGAGAAAATTGTAAATGAACAAATGTTTGGTTTTAGGAGAAAGTGAAACTCATTTTTGACACTCTCATTGCTCTAATTGTCTTATACTAGCTAATGGAGTTTATAATAGAAGAATTGGAATGATAAAGTTCAAACTTGCTTAGAAAAAAATAATGGCTATGACGGGAGATGTGACAATGACTTACACTAACAACATAGAAGAAGTTAATTCATACAAATATATATAAAATCTTCAAGCTTCAACATGAATTGAAGTGGAAATATAACAATGAGAAAATGATTAATGAATGATGGAAGACTTATTTCAGTTTTAAGAAAATTGTAAATGAACAAATGTTTGGTTTTAGGAGAAAGTCAAACTCCTTTTTGACACTCTCATTGCTCTAATTATCTTATATGGATGTGAAGCTTAGGGTTGAAGCATCTTTATAATTATAGATGAATTGAAAAAATGAGAAGTGTTTTATAACATATAATGTTGATATTAAAAGCAATATGCCATATCTCATCCCCCTCATACAAGTTGATATTTCCTCCATTGAGAGCATGGTTGTGATTATGAACCTTATGTACAATCAAAATGCAATTAGCATGATAAATGAGAGGTTTCTTAAGTTAGCTTCAAAATTTATTTAGAACAAAGTTGTTAATCCTTTGCTAAACCATTGCGGATAAATGAGGTAGTCATTTTACAACATTATCTCCAATATTTATGAGCATAGAAACAAATTGCTAAAATAAAAGAATTAATTTGTTAATATTTTCCATAAGATTAAATAAACTAAAGTTAGCTTTTATAGATGGTGGCAATCATTATCATCAACAACAACCACCTTCTCTATTATTAGCAAGTTGTAGTTGCCTTCATCAGTTGTTCATCATAAACTAACACAACCACATAATATATACACATAAGCATCTATCACCTTGTATCAACTAGGTCTCAATGACTTCATGAATAACTCAAATCCTAATTGGGAAAGTATTGAAATAGAAGTGAAATCTTATAGTGGTTAATCAATAATTTACAAAAAATTGATGACATATTTTTCCTTAACAAGGAAAATTATAAGAGGAAACAAAGGCTTATATAAAATATTAAACTTACAAGCCTTAATAAGCTTTGAAAAAATTTCTAACCAACTAAGGGTTTTATCACCTAGCAAATATAACAGCTTCAAAAAAAACTTTTTAACCAACCAAGAGTTTTATCACCTAGCAAATATGACATATTCTTTGTAACTTCAAGATGGAAACAATGATAAAGATGAATTTGTTGAAAAATAGTTTAATCTCAACCAAAGATTAAAAAAAAAAAAATACAATAAATATGAATGAAAGATGAAGAGGATGTTGCAATAAGGATTTGCAAATATATAATGAAATTCAAATACAAAACATAAATATAAATGAATAAGTTGAAAAAAGAAAAAATGGTGTTAGAAATCTATATAGGTTAAACTCTCAAAGCTTATTTTTAAAATACATTTAAAAAAATTCTTAGAATCAATAAAAATAAGGGATGAAGCGGATGTTGTAACAAAGATTTGTAGATATATAATGAAATTCAAATACAAAATATAAATGTAAATGAATCCGTTGAAAAGAAAAAAAATGGTATTGGAAATCTATATATAAGTTAAACTCTCCAGACTTATTTTTTAAATACATTTAACAAAAAGTTCTTAAAATCACTGTGAAAAAATGTTTTGGAATTGCAAAAGGCATTGCAAAAGTAATATTACACGGCAATCTGACTAAATTATATTCCAAGCTAGAAAATCATTCCCATCTAAACCTTTCATAAAACCAGGTCTCATTACGTAGGGATTTAAAAATCAGGAGCACTAATTATGATCAATTCAGATATTGGTAAATCAAAAATTTGGATATTAAGGACGTGAAGCAGGGAAAATCTTATCTTCTAATTAGAAGCATTTTATTTCCTTTAAAGCTGAATTGTTAAAATTTCCAAAAGATCAGAGTAGCAAATGAAAGGAACAGAATAAAAATTTTCTTGCTAGTTCCTACTCTGGAAAACAGTTTCTCAGCTCTTTTATTTCTTCATATTTATAGAGAAATTTAACAAAAAGGCAGAGAATCTATCTAAACGAGCTCTCCTTTTTCAGGAGAATTTGCTCTCAGACTCAGAATTAAAACTGTTCAATGCTATTGCGTCTGTATAATAAATTACAGAACAGAAAATGTGTACTGAAATAGATACCTTCGAATTAATCCTTAGAAGAAGACGTTCAAAAATACGACAACATGAAAGTCTTTCCCTGAATTTGAAACTCATTTACTGCATTGCAACAGTAGCCCGCAAACAAGAAACAAAAAAATTTTAATCGTCCAACAAAATTACATTTCACAGACAAATAAAGCTAATTAAAAACTATGAAATCTCTTCACAGTTCACTCAGACTCCTCTTTTATTCCTTTCTCCTCCTCCTTTGTGCAAATGTTGCTAGTTGTGCTGTGACTGCCACCACTAATCACAATACTCTGTGTTTCATGAATATCTTCGCACTCAGATTCAGATTCACTCTGAGTGTTGATGTTAGACTCTTCATCTGCTTGATTTTTGTTGTCATTACTGGGCTGTGACTGGCCAAATTAGATTCCTGACTGACTTCTTGAATAACAGTGCTCTGAGGTTCCTGAATAACAGTGCTCTGACATTCCTGACTGACTTCAAATTCAGATTCTAGTTCGTTGTTGTGATCAGTCTCTTGCCTCCTCTTGTTCACCACCACGGCCTCCTCTTCTAATTGCTGCTGTTCTTGGTCATGATTATGTGGTGGTGATAGTGATGGTGGCAAAGCAATACTTCCACTCTACTTCGTCCTGGCAAAGCAATTTCGTCGAGCGGTGAGGTCATCCAAACATGATTCTTAAATAATTCAAGCTATCCAAATGAACTCTCAACAAGTACTTGTAAGTTGTATAAAATTGTAAAAAAACACTAACCGAGAAGAATAAGAAAATAGGGCAATCTGAACCAGAACCCCTAGATGTGCCTCCTTGGACCCTTTGTTCGCCCGAGGCAGCTTCAGCGTAAGCTGCATCTAATATTAGATTTCTCGCGATAGTACTTGTCCACACTCTATGTCTAATACTTGTAAGGATGTGCTTCTTATTGAAAGATTTGATCACAAAAAGCCTTGCTTTCTCGTATAGAGTGATAAAATTGGGAAGGTTGTAGTCATCCCTAAAGACTTCACTGCCACTCCCACTTCCACTTTGCCATCCAAGGCCTTGCATCCTTCCAAATCTCCCTAGTAGCTGGTGATGATAAGAGTGATGATGTGGCTGCAGTGTTGCTGGTTCAAATTGAGGACCATTGGGTTGGTGATAAAAATAATTATGGTAGGCCTGGTTATTATGACCATCATAACAATGAGGAGTATAGCCATTTAGATAATATCTATCTGAGATATTATCAACTAAGTTTACAGAATGGAGATGGTGAGGAACATGAGGGTATCCATATACACATCTATATGGATACACATATGGGTATGGATATGGATAACGATATGGACATCCATATGTAGACTGGTATAAGTATCCACTAGATTCATAGTCATATTCATGTGAATATGGGTATGTATGAGATCCATATTCATAATGGACTTACTCACCATGAGGTGAGGTTGTTGTCTGGTCACAATGCTTTCAACATTGTTATTATATCCATATGGATATGCATATATTGTACACTAGTGTAAGTATCCATTAGATCTATAATCATATTCATGTGAATATGGGTATTCATGAGATCCATATTCATAATGCACTTGCTCTTGAGGTTGTTGTCTCACCATTGTCATAATGGTGTCTGCAATGCTTTTAACATTCTTATTTTATCCATATGCATACTGGATTTTCTCTTAAGGTTGGTGTGTCACCATTATCATATTGGTGTATGCACTGCGTTCAACATTGTTACTAGGGTTTGAGCTAGCTTCACCATTGAGGGGTTGATCTGCCATTTGACAAATATTTTCCAAGGGTCACCAATAATCTCTATTTTTTTGTATGATTATCTTTATAAAAACTAAGTTGTCTTCTTCTACCCAAGCTTATGAATTTTTATCTCAAAACTACCTTTCTTTAATTTTTATCTCAAAACTATCTTTCTTCTGCCTAGACTTCAGCTTGAGTGATAATAAGGATGAGGATAAACTTCATCACTGCAACATGCAACTCACTACCCGAAAAGACATTTATCAGAACATTGTTAAGGTAAAAAGATAAAAAAATATTCTCAAACACAAATGTAGGAAAAGAATTTATTAAAATAAAACATAAAAAATTGTTAAAATAGAAATTTATATATATCCATATAAAGTACCTGAAGAATCATGGTCCCACTTGATATGAAACCAATCAATCTGAAAAATCATGGTCCCACTTGATATGAAACCAATCAATCTTACTTTCCATTTAGGGAAAAATTGTGTCTATAAACTCAAAATTGAAATTAAATTCTTTTAAAAAAATATGAACTAGTTAAACTAACGTGTTAAATTAGAAAAATTGTATATAAAATAGCTAAAGAATAATGATCTAGTAGCAGTTACAGCTACCAATAAATCCCAGGCTATCGGGCCATAAATAAAGGGTAGTAGTATATGCCCACCGTTCAATTTTGTTTGGGCTGAAATCGAACGGTCGGCATATACAGCCGCCTTTCATTTATAGCCCAATAGCCTAGGAAATATGGCTCGCCAGCAGTTACAGTCACACTCGTATTATGAAACCAATCAATCGTACCTTTCCCTTTAGAAAGAAAATGTGTCTTTGAACTCAAAACTCAAGTTAAAATCCTTAAAACATATGAAGTAGTTAAACTGAACCCACTGATGAACATGTACTTAAATCATTCTAAACTCCACTCATGAACATGTATTTAAATCATTCTAAACTAAGCGGGAAGAAATCAAAATTACATCTCAACTCATAAATATTCATTTATGAATTTCCCATTTGTGTCCCTAGATAACATTGGAAAAAATTTAAAATGATATATTTTATTTTGTTCAAAATAAATAAAAATATTATGTGTAAATTTAAAAAGGGTATTAATTTCATTTGTATATCAAATATTTTACTTTGAGTATTGTGCTTATAATGACAATATATTTGGTTATTATTATTAATTAATTATTTTAATAAACTAAAATATCAATATTTAATCAAAAATTAATGTGGACCAAATTTTAATATGTGATTATCCAAATATATATAGATATATATATATGATAATTTTAATATATTAATATTTTCAATTTTGACAATAAGTAGTGTTTATCATTCGTCATAATTCTGGGTGAATTAAAATATTAAGATTTTTTATATAAATAATTAGGGGAGTGGTTGACTTCCGAATAGGGTTTCTAGAATTTAAAAAAAAAAATGAATGATCTAGATTTAATAGTCTAAAATATTCTTTGTTATATACATGATTTATCTCATAAAATCAAAGATATGTTTCCTACCTCCACTCTTATTCTATGAGGATTTGTACACATGAGCATCTTAATGACTATTCTCAACAATTTAATTTGTATAGTCGTGCTAGTTAATAAATGGTCACATTTGTATTTAGTTGAAAAATTAGATATATATATAAAAATTATATATTTCTCAATTAACTCATTTTCCATAGTTTTTGTATATAAAATATTTTGGAATTCTCAATTATATTTATATAGTGGTGCATGTTAATGAAAGGAAAAATTTGTATTTAGTTGAAAAAATAAATATATGGAAAAATTATATATTTCTCAACTAACTCATTTTCCATATTTTCTCTATATAAAATACTTGGAATTCTAAATTATATTTATATAGTGGTGCTAGTTAATAAATAGACAAATTTGTATTTAGTTGAAAAATTAAATATATAGAAAAATTATATATTTCTCAACTAACTCATTTTCCATATTTTTTGTGTATAAAATACTTGGAATTTTCAATTATATTTTTAGGGCAGGAAATTACTTTTTTCACTACATTTTTTCAGGTTAATTTTAACCAAATCACATACTTGGAATTCTTAATTCCTAACTAGTGGGAGGAATTGCCTCGAAAGTTATGGAAATTCCAATCATATTTAGAAAAAACCTGGCAATGATTTTTGTAAATCTAAGTTATAGTTGTTAAACTTCAAAATTTTAGGGTTCCTAGACATTTTTGATGGTGTTAAATCTATTTCTACCATCAAAAACATGATTCAAACACTGCATTTACAAGATTTTTTTAAATTTGTTTGCCCAGATTCCAGTCACTTTTGGCGGTCACGGCAATTCCTCCGCCACGGTAGACAACTCCATATTTTTTAGGCTGGGAAATCACCTTTGAGACATTTTTCTAGTTAAGTTTATTTTTTTTAAACTTGAGTTTAAGTTGTTTAAGTGCCCCAAGAGTCTTTTAGGGTACTAAATCCTTTAATACATTTAAAAATATATTTAGACAATGAAAAATCATAACTTACTTGAAATGATATGTAACCAGTAATAATTGTCAAATTTCATATATATATATAATATAATATATAATATATGTTTGTTTGAAATTCTATGTTTCCCTATTTTATTTTTTAACTTTATCTTATTTATTTTATCATATTTGTTCATTTAACCTGGATTACACGCCCAAAGAAGTTAGATGGATTTAGACTTTTTAATTATTAACCATAATAAAATATAATTATAATTATAATCATTAATTAGCTAGTTTAATTTCCTCATTTAAATATGCTATATTCCACATGAATACTATGGGTTTTCAAAAACATGGAATATCATGGGTCAATACCATTGTTGCTCAATAAAAAACAGCCCGCAACACCATGGGTCAATACATTGCTCAATAAAAAACAACCCGCAACACCATGGGTAAATGCCATTGCTCCTGAATAAAAAAACAACCCGCAACACCATGGGTCAATAACATGGTTTTTCAATCAAAAAGTTCTAAAGTTAAGATGGATCTAGCCTATTTTAATTATTAACTATAATCAATTATAATTATAATTATAATCATTAATTTAATAGTTTAATTCAGTCCTTTAAATATGCTATATTCAACATGAATATCATGGGTTCTCAAAAACATGGAATTCCATGGGTCAAATTAACTTTAACTACCCAACTAAAATTAATAACAATAATTGTGTCCATAGGCCTCAACCACATGGAAAGATTTTTAAGTTAGGTATTGTATGTAACATTTTGACACCTATTAATATGTATTATATATTATAAATATATATATATATAAATATATATATACTATATAATGTTTTTCTCCCTTTTTTATTTTTTTTGAACTTTCTCTTTTTATATTTTACAATTTTGTTTCATTTACAATGGATTTACGAAGTGCCCGAGGAGTTAGATGGACTATACCTTTAATTATTACCTATAATAATATATATATATTATAATCATTAATTTGCTAGTTTAATTTCATCATTTAAATATGCTATATTCCACATGAATACTATGGATTTTCAAAAACATGGAATACCATGGTTCAATACCATTGCTGCTCACTAAAAAGCAACTTGTAACACCATGGGTCAATACCATTGCTTCTGAATAAAAAACAACCTGCAACACCATGGGTCAATACCATGGCTTTTCAATCAAAAAGTTCTTGAGTTAAGATGGATCTAGGCTAGTTTAATTATTAACTATAATCAATTATAATTATAATTATAATCATAAATTTAATAGTTATTAATCGGTCCTTTAAATATGCTATATTCACATGAATACTATGGGTTCTCAAAAACATGAAGAGATTTTGTAAGGTTAGGTTATGTTATGTAAATATTTTGACACAACCTTCATTATATATATATATATAATATATATATATATATATATATATATATATTATATATATTATATATATATATAAACTATGTTTTCCCCCAATTTTTTATTTTTTTTAACTTTATCTTATTTATATTTTACCATTTTTTGTTTCATCTTAACACTGGATTTACGGAGTGCTTAGAGGGAGTTTAGATGGATCTAGACTCTTTTAATTATTAACTATAATCAAATATAATTATAATTATAATCATTAATTTGCTAGTTTAATTTCCTCATTTAAATATGTTATATTCCACATGAATACCATGGATCAATACCATTGTTGCTCAATAAAAAACAATCAGCAACACCATGGGTCAATACCATTGTTTCTAAATAAAAAAAGAACCCGCAACACCATGGGTCAATACCATTACTTTTGAATAAAAAACAACCCACAACACCATGGGTCAATACCATGGATTTTCAATCAAAAAGTTCTTGAGTTAAGATGGATGGATCTAGGCTAGTTTAATTATTAACTATAATCAATTAGAATTAGAATTAGAATCATTAATTTAATAGTTTAATTTCGTCCTTTAAATATGCTATATTCCACATGAATACCAGGGGTTCTCAAAAACATGGAATTCCATGGGTCAAGTTAACTTTAACTACCCAACTAAAATTAATAACAATAATTGCATCCATAAGCTCTCCAACCCACTATGGAAGAGATTTTGTAAGGTTAGGTTATGTTATGTAAACATTTTGACACACTTAATATATATACTGTCAAATTACATAAAAATAAAAAATTAAATAAAATAAAATTAATCTAGATGCTTGGTAGGTCCAAAGTTAACATGGATCTAGGCTATTGGGTCAAGATGTGCTCTCGTGCTCAATATGGAAGAGATGTTGTAATGTCTTATACTGCCCTATAAACATTTTGACTTGGTCAAATTACATAAAAATAAAAATAAAAATAATTAAAATAAAATTGAGGTAAACTAATTAATTTATTATTGGCATGTTTTTGGTTCCAAGTTTTAACAACCCATGGTTTTGTCAATGGTGTGTGTGTGTATATATATATATATGGAAGAGATGTTGTAATGTCTTATATTGCCATAAACATTGACATGGTTCAAATTACATAAAATAAAAATAAAATAATTAAAATAAATGAGCGGTAAACTTAATTTTAATTTATTATTGGCATGTTTTTTGGTTCCAAGTTTTAAAACCCATGGTTTTTGTCAATGGTGTGTGTTGTTGTATATAGTATATATATTATATATATAGATACCAGCCTAGATTCGTCTTAACTCTAGATTTGCCAAACAACAAGAGCAATTAAATTTGTTTTACTTTGGATCTACCAAATGCTAAGAAAAATCAAATCTCTTGCAAACCTCTTTTAAGGTAAAAATAGATTTGATCCCTCTTGGTGCTAGTAGATGGGAATTTAAGATGTATCTAGGTTGGTTTTAGTTTGAATTTTTTTTTAGAGTAGGATTATTTTTACTTTTATTTCTATTATTTTATTATTTGTGGAAATTACATCATCTCTACCATACTAGGATGGAGAGTGACTCTCATTGCAAGAAACTAGGAACTCATATAAATAAATGTCTTACATTGATATGCATCAATCCATGATAAACATCAAGACACTTGTCTAAGCAAGTGGTGATTTCACTCCAACAATGATTTTCTTGTAAGAATCGCGTGATTTGTTTTCAAAAAATCTAAAATTGGGAGTGTTTGAATAATTCTTTAATGTTATAAATGGATTCAACACCTTTAAGAACCTGTGGAAATTTGAGAGCTATAAATTGGACTTTCAAAAAATTACACTGGATTCATCAAAAACTTGCTGGAAAAAAAAAGACATTTATGAGTGAAATCCTCGCATGTTTAGACTATGCTCTCCATGATACATATCAGATTGTCCACATTAAAAAAACATAAAAATAAACTAAATTCTAACTTTATCATGGAAATTCTTAGCTTGTAAATAGATCTTGTTATAATACCATGGTTTTGTCAGAATAATAGAGAAATTTAAAGTCTCCTATTATATTAATTTTTTATGTCTTGTAATTTTGTTTAGACTAATTGTCCTAATTAGTCATTGTTAGTTTTCAGATACTATATTCTAGGTCTCAATTCAACTAGATTATAATCCTATATATGTACGTGTGTGTTTCTTTGATGAATTAAGTGTGGGTGAAGCAATCTCTTGTGCGAGCAACTATTTCACCTGTGAGTTGTAACTCATCTTACAATCATTTGTCTTCCATAATTTTTGAGTTGGTATTAGAGTTGAGGATGTGAGAGTCGAGGCCATGATTATTATGCCGGGTGTGGTTGTTGCGAAGAGACAAAACATGAGATCATAGAGTAGTTGTGTTTGGCGGTGATCTCTTGTGAGTGTGGTGTTGAGTCTAAGCACTATGTTGAGCAACTAGTGAAATTGTGCACTGAAAGAAGAAATTGGGACTGTCATTATAGAAATTTTCAGCCTAAAATTTCCCATGAAATATTTCTGTAATCCCCATGTCATAATATGTAAAGCAATCAAAATCATTTAAAGTTAAAAAGATGTTCATGTAAATATTTTGGAGCGAAAAGAAGAAAAACTACTTTTAATTGTATTTTTGGTTTATCTCCTTATAGGATTACTTAAATTTCAAGTCTAGGCACTTTTTGGATACGGAATTAATTTCCACATCCAACGAGTACTCATTATGCATAATTTTGAGAAGACCCATATTGTTGAAAATTGAAGATACAATAAAAAAATGTGTTCAACATGCTTTTTTAATGTATCTTCAATTTTTAACAATATGAGTCTTCTCAAAATTACGCACAATGGATACTCGTTGGATGTGGAATTTAATTATGAATCCAATGAGTGTATACACTTGAAATTTGATTAAACCTATAAGAAGATAAGACAAAAATATAATTAAAAAAATATATAGTTTTTCTTTTTATCCCTCCAAAATTCTTAACTATTATTTTATTTTTTTTCATTAGGATATCACTTTTAGGCTAAAATTTCCTCTAATGCATGTTCCACATGACCAGTGAGTTAGAATGAGGGTATATGTGTGGTTGTTATTTGTTGTAGTTTGGCTTGTTAGATACAACAAAGTAATGGTACTACTACATGCAAGAACCTTATGTTGATTTTTAGAATTAGGGTTTTGAAGGATGATAATCTTGTCCATTATAAGAGTTGTCATGAGCTCTAGTATCTAATTTTTCATGTGAAGTCCAAATATTGAAACGACCACATCTAGAGATGAGGATTTCAAATTCAATTTCCTCTCAAAAAAATCTGCCTATGTAATAACATGCAAATATTCATCTTTGACTTGAAAATTTTGAAGAACCCAATTAGTGATGGTCACAGAGTCCGTAATCACTAAGACTGTGGGTTGTGAATCCATTGTCTATGATCTTGCAATGAAATAATGGTGAATTTTCAAAACATTTAACGTCAAGGAAATATTTACTCAAAAGGCCCATGCAACACTAAATTAGAAGTCAATATTTTCTTTTGAATGGTATCTACATTTCATCAGGTGTATCAAATAGTTAATGTGTGCAAAGACTTCCTTTACAAATGATATAAAAATTTAGATAGGTGGATGATATGGATATCTAGATAATGGTTTGATACTACTTTTTAATTTTTATTCTTTTTAATGGGAATTATGTGATCATAAATTAATTAAATAAAAAATTGGGATTTGCGGTTGCAAAGGAGCTATTGTAGAATTAGCAAGGCAAAATTAAGATTATTGTCCAAAGTTTGATTGTGAAAAAACGTTTTTGCATGGGGATATTGTATAATATTTCTATGGACTCTATGCTACATGGAGCTATTGTATAAATTTTCTACAAAATTTGTTGCTTTGGGTTTATGTAGACTTGTTTTGATAGTACGATATTTACTTGAATTTTTTTTTTTTTCTTGCATCCCCTAAAGTAGAAAATCATTGTTTCCTACTTGTGAATTATTGTTGATTGATTTGAAGTTGGAGAAAAGTTTGTTTCAAATTGGTTAATCTTCTGAGAAATTTGTATATAAATGAAGCAACCAAGTTGGATGGCAACAATTATGTCAATTCGTAGTTTAAAATGTAGGCATTGATGGAAGGATACAATGTCTGGTTGAAATCCAGTGGTGATGAAGCAAAGCAAGAGGTCTTGTGAGAGGTAAGAGAATGAGGTGAAAGTGTTGTTCAGAATGTCCATAAAAGACAATATTATACCTCACATCAGATAATACAACACATCTAACAAGACATGCACAACACTTAAAGATTTGTATGATTCAAATAATACAAATCAATTCTTATCCTTGAAGTATAATCTTCTTTCCTTTACAATGTTTCTTTCCATTACAATGGAAGAAAATGAAAACATCATTAATTTCATTTCAATAATTAAAGACATTAAAGCTAAACTGAGAGAAATATGTGAAACAATATCTAACATTGACCTTAGCCACTCTAAACTTAAATGGAATGTTAGATGACTATTAGATGTTTGTCATAGTCCTTGCAACAAAGGAGAAGGCTCACACCTCTAATGAGTTTGTAGGTATATTCATGCAGGTAAAAGAAATGCTAAGGAACTTTATACCTCAAAGTTCTAAATTCGCATTGATGACAAAAGAGAAGTTGTCTTCTAAAGGGAATCCTCGGGAAGGTAATAAAAGAGGAAATCTACCACATGAAAATCCATAATTTGAAAACCCACCATTTTCAAAGCCACAACAAGGTATGACATCTCCAAAGGTTGATGTTAGGGTTAAATTTCATTATTGTGGCAAGTTTGGACATTATTCTAGAGATTGCATGAAAAGAATGTATTACGAATCCAAATGTAGAAATAGAAGGCGCACTGGTCATTTTGTTGATAGAGGAGAAACAATGAAAGGTGACATAAAAAATATTGAACTTTTATTTTAGAGGCTACACTGTCTAGTAAAATAAATTATTCAAATACATGGGGTTTTTATTTTAGAGCCTCCATCCAATGTCCTATAAGAAGCTCTAGTTTGATAACTTTCCTGAAACTAATAATGATGCAAATATATATCTTGGAGATGATTGTTCACACCAAATTAAATGGTATAGTGATCTATCTGTGACATTACCAAATGGTTATGTTAAACAAATTCACAATGTGATGTACGTGCTTTGCATTAAGATAAATATAATCTCAATTTCTACTATAACAAATCAAGGTTTGAAGGTAGATATTTTAAATTCACACTGTGTGGTGAATGATATGTAGGATCACTTCAAGGTCATTGCAACATGAGATATAATTGAATGTTTATATAAGATTAACGTGATAAAGAAAAATCATCAAGCATTGGCATAGACAAACATAACAATACAAGTTCTTTGGAACCAAAGGTAAGGCCAAATTAATTATCATGATTTATTATTACTTCAAAATGAATGGTAGAAGTACTTGCAATTCTTAAGAACAAATATTTTGCATGTGAAGGGTGTGCATTAGGGAAGATGCATAGGGAAGAGTTTCCTACTCATACAAATGGAAGAAAAAGGGATATTCTTGAACGTATGCATGCAAATGCACATGGTTTATACAGACAAATTAGGTGGAGCATATTATTTTTTTATATTTATTGATTATTGTACAAAATATACATAGGTCTACTTCACGAGAAAGAAAATTGATGTATTCCAATTTTTTAACATTTTCAAAAATATGGTTGAGAAACAAATAGGAAAAGACATCAAGATCCTTCAATCAGATCAAGATGGAGAATATACTTTAAGTGAATTCATCAAATAATGCAAATCCTGTTGAATTTGTAACTATGTTCACTCTTCATAATGTACTTTTGGTCACTTGATGTAATTATATTTATCATTGTAAATAATATTTATAAATGCTTGAGTTAACAAAAAATTTATTTTGAGTCAAAATCTCATTATGGCTTTTAGAATATGTAAATTTATATTTTAAAATGAATTTTTGGCTACAAAAGTGACAAGTCAGCTTTTCTCCATGTCAAGTCATATTTTCTCCAATTCTAGTTGGCCCTAGCCAAGGGACGTGTCCATTCACTCTAGATATAGTACTATATAAAGGCAAGTTGAGCTCCTAATTTGGGCAATTCACATTCCACACTCAAGATAACTTTCAGGCAAGCGAAGAAGCACAAAGGAAGAAGCTCAAGTTTATTTCTCTTCTCTCTCATCATCTCACATGTGTGGATAAATGTCTCTCTTTTTTATTCACACTAAGTCTAGGCATTCTACTGTAGGGGATGAATTCTTGGATTTATGGGAAATTGTTACAGGGACAAAATTTCTAGTTTTATGGGAAACTGTTGCAGGGATGAAATTTCTAGGGAAACTCGCTATTACAGGAGGGTCAAAATTCTAGGTCAGATAGGTAGAACAAAGTGCAGGATTAGTTTCGGTGACTTGACTTGGAGGAGAAGACCAAGTTTGACCACAGGTTTAGGTGTGTCTCTTATTGAACATGAAGAATTTCTCTATTGAAAAGGTTGTTTCACTTTTCCATATAGTGGATTTTCCCAGGGGAAATCTTGTCTCTATTTTGTGTATTGTGATCTCTATTGTTCTACTGTTCCTTATGGTTGAATTTCTAAAGTATAATTACCAAATGATATAATTGGATTAAGATAAAAGAAGATCTACATCAAAATTAATTATTAGAATTTCATAAATATTGTGCTAACCCTAATTGCACTAGAAAATTAACATGGTATAAGAATTATGGTGACGAAACGAAGGTACATTGAGATCACTTTTGCAAAAACCCTAGAGAGATAATTTTATTAAAGTCCTTGTACATTGGAATCTATGGCTTCTTCCATGAAATTTGAGAACAAGCTAGAGGGTGCATCAAACTTTAGAGCTTGGAAAGTCATAATAGATCTCATTCTTTCCAAAAACAAAGTGTTGGATATTGTGGCGGGAGAGACTATCGAATCGACCGACGCAATTGGAAAGGAGAAGTTTAAGGAGGATTATATTATTTCCATGAGTCTAATAGTTGACTCTATTAGATATCATCCCATTCCCTACATTGCAAAGCATGATACCTCCAAGAAGATGTATGATTCCCTAACAAATCTCTACACCATAAAGAATGTTGGATAATCCATGAGTTTGAAGAATGATATCGAAAATATGAGAATGACTAATGATGACAATGTCGCTACATATTTCATGAGGATCTCACTAATAAGAGATAAAATTTCAGCTATTGGAGAAACTATCTCCGATCAAGAACTTGTGACTATAGCACTGAGTGGTCTCTCTAGATCATGGGATACATTTGCATCAGGCATAAGTAGTTGGAAATAAGCTCCTTCATTTGAGTAATTATGGACATAATTTGCTCAAGAAGAAGCAATATTGATGACTAGATACCGTCAGGATGAAGAGGTTCAAGCCCTTGCAACTCACTTTAAGAACAAGGGAAAGAAGAAGTTTAGATCTCAACATAAGAAGGGATTTTCTTCCTCTAAAAAGAAGAAAGACTTATAAAAAAATACAAAGTTATGGTTGCCAATAATATGGACATTTCAAGAGATATTTTAATAATATTTCTAACAAGAAAAAAGGGGAAATAAAATTCTTCCGTAGCAGAAATTGAAGAACATGAAAAACTAAAGAAGCCCAAAGGTGAAAAATATTTATTCTACTATTGTGCTTTGATAGGTTCCTTTGCAGAAGACAATGACATGTGGATGGTAGATAATGGAACATCAAGACATATGACCAGGGAGTGTGGGAATATTTCAAGCATGACATAAATGAAGTCTCAAAGGGTTGAATTAGGAGATAATAATAGTTATGCATTCAAAGGAGTTGGAAAGGCATCCATAGAGCTAGAATCTGGTAACCATGTTCATCCTAGAAATATCCTCTATGTACCAGGTTTGAAAAATATTTTTTTCTTTGTCTCTTGTTTACAAGATAAGGGGGATAGGGTTTTGTTTTTGGATGGAAAAGTACTTGTATGGTCAAATGGCTCTAGTATAGATGACGTCAGATTTATTGGGATTCATGATGGAAGATTGTATAGACTTGTGAGTCAACCAGAGTAGGTGTTAGTACATGATGAAATAGATCCAAGTGAGCTATGACACCGAAGGTATGGACATCTTCATTTTAGAGCATTTCCTGAATTAAGTGAAATAGTGTCAAGAGTTCCTAAACTACAAGTAAAGAAAGATGGCATATGTAAACATTGTGCTCTTGGGAAGAACATCAAAATACCATTTCAAATAGGGACAATAGATCTAAGAAAGCCTTAGACTTGGTCCATTCTAATATATGTGGTTTGATGCCCATAAAATCGCTTGGTGTTTCACTATACTATGTGAAATTTATTAATTACTTATCTTGTAAGATGTGGATGTATCTCTTAAAGATGAAAGATGAAGTATTTGAAAGTTCTAGGGATTCAAAGTTGAAGTGGAAAAATTTATAGGTAAAAGGATCAAGATATTGATATCTAACAATGGAGGAGAACACGGCTCAATGGAGCTGTTGTTTTATAAAAACAAGATGGGATCAAGAGGGATCTGATTGTCCCCTATAATCCACAACATAATGGTGTAGCAAAATGAAAGAATATGTCCATTGAAGAATATTTCAAGGCCATGATGCATGACTAGGAATTTCCATTATTCTTATGGGGCAAAGCATTATGGACAACTATGTATATTCAAAATTGAATTCCTCATAGATTTCTCGAAGGTATGACTCTTGAAGAAGCATTCTCCAAAAAGGTTGGGCACATGAGAATATTTGGTTGCCTTGTATATATTCATGTTCCCAAGGATAAGAGAAGCAATCTTGAGCCTTCAAGAAAGAAAGGCATATTTGTTGGATATAGTTAATCTTCAAATACATTCCAGAGTAACAATGAATTGAATTCGGTCGAAATGTCACCTTTAATGAGAGATTGGTTATTTGAATTCTAAGGAAGTCTTTGTAGATTCATTAGAAGAGGTAAAGAGGAAGGCCTCAAAGGAGGAACATTCAAGTTCTATAGCAAGTATGGGAAGGTCCATTAGAGAAATTTCACGATAAAAAATGGGCCTTTAAACAAAAATGTACAATAAAAATCAACTTTATAAGAACAAATAGGATTCAATATGATGATTTCAACCGTGGGGGATGATTCACCATTTTTTGATAAAAAGAAAATACTTTTTTTCAAATTGTATTTTCAACTTATCCCTTTATGATTATACTCAAATTTTGAGCAAGATCACTCATTGGATGAGAAATTTGATTTTCCATCCAAGTAGTATCCATGTTGCATACTTTCGACGGACCCTACTACACAAAAAATATGAAATACATGAAAAAACATGATTGGAATAATGTTTTTCATGTATTTCATAGTTTTCGTGTAGTAGGGTCCGTCAAAAGCATGCAACATGGGTACTCCTTGGATACAAAATTAAATTCCATATCCAATGACTGCTCCCACTCTAAATTTGAGTAAAATCATAAGGAGATAAGTTGAAAAAATAGTTTTTTATTTTTTCCCTCCAAAACTTGATAACGTAATATAATTTTATTTTATTATTTCCACTATTATTTTATAATGTTCCTTAGGATGCCCATTTTAGACCTCAAAATTTCTCTAATGATAAGGACCTCAAGATCTAGTAGAACTACCCATAATTCCATAAATCAAGAAGAGGCTAGCATGGCTTAGATCCACATTAGAGGAGGTAGAAGGGCATGCAGCTCCTGATGGAACATCTAGAGAAGTGAAAAAACATAAAAGGTTTTCTAGCTATTTATCCCTCATAAAAAAAATCATTGATGAATAACATTCCATGTATGAAGAAGAAACTAGTCAGCATGTGTGGAAGGAAAAAATGAATGAGTACCAATCGATCATGAAGAATGATGTTTAGGAAATCATGCCAAGTCCTAAAGGGAAGTTAGTGGTGACTTCTAAGTGGATATACAAGATAAATCATGCTGCAAATGGGAGCACTGACGAATATAAGGAAATGTTCGTGGCTATAGGATTCTCCCAGAAAGAGGGAGAAGACTATGAAGAGACTTTTGCTCCATTTGGAAGGTACACCTCCATAAGATCCATCATTTCTTTTGCTATTATGTTGGGATGGAATTTGCACTAGATGGATGTGAAGACTTCTTTCCTCAATGGCATAATTGAGGAAGAGTTGTAAATAGATAAAATTCAAAGATTTGAGGTATATGGAAAGGAGTCTAATGTTTACAGGTTGAAGAAGGACTTGTATGGACTCAAGCAATCTCCAAGAGCTTGGTATGCTTGTATAGACAACTATCTAATAGGATTGGGATTTACCAAAAAAATGAAGCCGATCCAAACCTTTACTTTAAGGTTGTGAAGAATGCACTTGTTATCTTACTATTATATGTATATGACCTGTCTTTTATAGTTATTGAGCTTAATATCATTCAATGCAAGAAGAAGTTGGATTATGAGTTTTACATGAAGGATCTTGGGTTGATTCACTATTACTTGGGATTAGAATTATGACAGAAACTTGGCAAAGTATTCCTTCGTTAAGGAAAGTGTGTGATAGAGATCCTTTAGAGATTCAGTATGATGGATTGCAAATCCATGACAACTCCCATGGTGACTAACCTGAACAAATTAAGAGGCTTTGACTCCAGATTGGTAGATCCACCCATGTACCAGTGACTGAGTAGTATGTTGAGCAATTTGGTTAAAACTAGGCCATACATGTGCTTTGTTGTGAACACCTTGAGCTAGTTCCAGGTAGAAATAATACATGAGCATTGGATTGCAGTAAAGCACATCTTGAGATACTTGTTTGGTACAGTAAACTATGGTTTAAGGTATATTGCAATCAAATATGTACAACCTCAAGGATACATAGATGTTAATTGGGCAGGAAGTGTTGAAGACAAGAAGAGTACCGCCAGAGTATGCTTTAGTTTGGGATTGTCAATGATATTGTGGTTAAGCAGGTGGTGAGCTCCAGTATTGTAGCAATAATGCTACAACTCCTGGGGCTTCCTGTCTCTCATTTTATCAACCCGGTAGTTCGTACAAACTTGGAAGCGACGGTGCTGTATGCACAAGTACTAGCTCTTGTCGCAGCTGTCACTTGGTCAGCTGGCACAAGTCCGCTAGGGCTCAAGCCAACTTCTATGGGCTCACAGAAGAAGCTTTATCAATGATGGACGAAAGCTAGCTCAAAGAAGACTAATCTACTTGACAAAAATGAACTGAAAGCAAATCAAAGCATGTAAACCTAGGAAACCCTAATTTAACTAGTCTAGCCTCTATAATGCAAATGACGTGAAGGAAACTTCTACCAATGCTGCTACTATCTCTAATAAGTGAAAATGCATGGATCTAAACTGCTTACATCATAAAAGACATGTTTTTTGTATTTTTCCTTTAAGTGGGTGGAATGCTTATGATTGTGTGCTAATTGGGGTTTGGTTGTGCAGATGGGATGGAGAAGGAAGGAAAGCGTGGAACAGGTTGGGGAGGCTAGGAGAGGTCCCTAGGACCCTTAGCATCCATCCACAGAGGTTTTCCACATTCA
>APFE031240753.1:0-10853 GCA_000404065.3 Pinus taeda | reverse complement strand
TTTGAAAAAATTATAACTTATATTCATATAACATATTTTCATATAACTTTTTTAATTAAAATGATCATTTGAATTTCTGAGTTATGATTTGATAGTATTGTAATGAGATTTACATGTAGAGTTGGTATAGAATATCTTTGGCATAATCATAGATAGAATGGAATTGATATTAGTATCAATGACAATCTAACATACATGGAAGTATTTTGTAGATGGGAAATAATTTGTATTATGAGATTAAAATGTAAATTTTTTTTTGGAGTTTATAAAGAATATCTTTCATATACATATAGATAGAAGACACCAATAGCATTTGACACCAAATATACTCATAGATGGAAGACACCAATAACATGTGACACCAAATTACATGTTATTGGAAAGCAAAGTTATGAGATTAAATTTGAAGTTTCATATTTCATATTTTTTTAAGAGTTGCAGCGAATCACTCAACTGATTACTATTTGAATTATACTTGTTAAGATAGAATATTAAATTATGTTATAGATGAAGTAAGTTGACTAACAGATTTTAAAATCTTTTCTTTCATAACGTTAAATTTAATGATTAGACTCAAAAAACAAAAATAAATAATTAAGTATTTTTCTTTTCAGTTTTTCATTTTTTGTTGACTGAAATCAATAAATTTTAAATGAATAGATAGTAAAGCAACATAAGTATTATTAAATATTTATATTATTTTGTAGTTACTTATTGTAAGTTTTTTGATGTCGATGGGTGTTTGTTAACAATTTAAATTATATGGTTGTGCTAGTAAATAATGTTGTCATATGGCTTATTTCTCGTTCACTACCCGTGGTCCAACATCTGACATATTATTCTATGCATTTTGTTAAGTTTCAATGAGAAGCTTAATGAGAAAGGAAATGCATCGAGAAACAAGAGGATTACTCAACTTTGATCACCTTCTTATCTTTGTCTCTCTGTTACACAACATTTTGTCATTGTCTGTGTACTCCCCATTCTATGATCCTAGAGGACCTCTACAGTGAACCCTGCATGCTTTTCCCTCATGGAGAAGCTCCCATTATGTCCCTCTTCCTGAGTAGATCATTTCCTTTTGCACCATTTTCCTTGACACTTCTATTTTTCCCAATTTACAAGTCTGACGCTAATAACCTTTGTCTCCCTGCATCGATGTGCAAAGATTAACACTATTCCCCACGCCGATCGGTGCGTCTGAGCTGTGTTCCATCCCGCTAGTCCTGTTATGGAATTTTTTTTAAATTAGAGCTGAAGCTTCCATCTCTAGAAGCTCTATAATGGAAGTCTAGTAAATGGTTTGGCCGGGGTCGAGGATGACAGTTTGGGCTCTTTTCCCTTATAATGATGGAAATACCTGAAGGAATAAGTCCTTCTCCCATGAGAAGAGGGTCCATCTCACATCCATCTTTTCTATATAAACCTCCCTTCTTCCCAAACACAGACTAGAGTGTGAAAAGCAGTGTTAGAGTTTTGGTTGAGTGTGAGTATACTATTTTAGACAAGTAAGCTATTACTAGTTGTAGCCATCTAGTTGTGTGAGGGAGAAGTGTGTTTGGTTTGGAGTGAAACCTAAAGGGAAGAGTCTTTAAATTATTGTTGTTTGAAGCCATCATGAAGTGCTAGCAGAAGTGTGTGGGAACCTGGTCTTGTAAGAGGAAGACTGTGATGTCAAGACAAATGATTGTAATCTCTCTTTGATATTAATATATGCAACTATCCAATGATTTCCTACATGTTTTATAATATTACATATTTGTGTCATAATGATTTTTGACTTATTAAGTATGTTGAATTGCAATTTGTCTATTATTATGTTTGTGTGTTGTTATTGTTTACTTGTTTCAGGAGCTTGAAGAAGGAAGCGAGAGATTGTTGGAGGGAGCAAGCGAGGACATCATCAAGCATGATAAGCGACCAAGAGGTAGGCCCTCTTCATTAATTCTAACCTAAGGAAATATTCCATAGAATGTATCTATTATGACTAGACCCATTATTGGGCTAGAGGAATTCATTCATGTCCACACTTATAATTTTACTTCACCACAAATTAGCGACTCTGCTGGGGAGATCCTATTCTTTTGTTTGTTTTGGATTTCATGATTTTGTGAGAACTTTGCTAGTTTTTTTCCCCTTTGTTCTATTGCTTTTCTCCTGCTTACTGGCCTATGTCTAAAATCCATGTAGCAAATTTGGTCCCTGTTTTGAATTTTTAATTATTTTTCCTTAGTTCCCTCAGATAGTGCATTTAATTATCTGACAGTCATGCCGATCAGCGTGAATTGCGGAGGAACAGTCACGTAGACCGACCTTTGGCGCTTGTTTTCGTTTAGGCAGCCGTGCCAATCCCTATAACTAAAGGTTAGGGCTAGACCCCAATCTTGGCCAGTGTGTTTTTCTCTCGTGTTTTTGACCTTGTGACACTTTTGACTATTTTCTCCATTATTAGAAAGCTACTTTTCATTTGGTTTTTTCTTGCTTGTAGGCTTGTCATCTTGTTGTTTGATTGATCGAGCCATTGAATGGCAAGCGCCACTAGGACATCTAGTTAGTCATCCATTCACCAGCTTGTGGACTCATCAAGTTCGGTTGTGGGTGTGTTTGCTCCTTGCATTTGTTTTTGGTTCTTCTTACGACTTTGACCTCTTTTTGCACAAGTTTGAAAAAGTTTTGTTTACTAGTTTGAAGGTATTTTTCAGGCATAGATTACATTGTTGGTCTTGTGCTTGACAAAGTCGGTGTTTCATTAATCTGAATGAACCTCTCTTTTCATGTTTGCATCTGCTTGAAGAACTCATAGTTTTGAATTTTTTTCATTGAAATATTGTATGTGAAAGTTTTGTTACGTTGTTTCAATTGAAAAATATGAAATTCTAGCTTGTTGCATCATCATGATTCACATCTCTTAAAAACTAGAATTGCATCAACATTTCAAAAGGAAGAGATTTTTTTTTTCATTTCAAAAGGATTGATAAATAAGTGCTTGTGAGGAAATTAGGAATTGGAATGTGTTTTTCATTAGTTTAATTTTTTTGAAAAAGTGAAGTAGTGAAAGATCATTTCATTTTCAGTTGATTGATTGTTTGCACTTGATTGAGTAGTTTCTACCCTCACTAGTGTAGGCATTTCATTGAATTGGAAGGGTCTTGTCCCATTTAGTTGCATTTTAGGTTTTTCGAGTAGCATTGCTAAGAACAAAAAACTTAAACTTAACTCAAGATAAAGTCTAAAATGAATTCAATTAACCTAAGGCACATTTGAAATTAACGATCACATCTAGAAGGTCTAGGCTAGAGACATGTTTCAGCATCTGTAAACCTAGCAGGTGTCATTAGCTTCAGCATTAGATAGCACTAGCACTAATTTGTCTTTCCCGTATTATCGTGTATATAACGGGAGACCCCACTAGGATGCAATCATTTTATCCTTAGGAAGTTGAGTTGGCCACCTTATGAACGTGATACACCAAACACAACATTCGGGGAAATTGTCTGCTCATACTTCTTTGTTTGCCAGGAGGTATCTATAGTTCACAGTTGCCTGGTAATCTAGTTTACCAAGATCATCCAAAGTAGTCATTTGATCTTTTTGACTCATTAAACTTAAAATATCATTTGAGCACTTGTCCTTTCAAGCTCATTTCCAATGGAAAGTGATAGAGTCATCTTTGTTTCTTTCTCGACTCTTAAAAAAATGAAAGAACATCAGTCATTTATGCGTCCTAAATAATTGATTGCCCACGATCCAAAACTCCCTGTTAAATTTTTGACTAAGTCATGAGTTCCCTTAAAAGGACATTTTAAAGCCTTAAAGTTAATTGTTCTGATGACTAAGACAAGGTCATCGTGGTTGAACCATTTGGTTCACCCATTTCCTCTTCCTCTCCTTCGTCTAAAAGATTGTCCGAGGAACTGCTTCCTGAGTTATCAGAGCCATTTGAGGACCAAAATGTTGAACTCATGATTGTTTTGAGTGTTCAACCATTATCATCTCATCCTCTGCCTACTTTCAATTCAAGGTCATCTGCTGATCTTGACCTGGAATCTCCGAATAATCCCGTTCAAACTCCAGAGAACTCGCCGACCACTAATGGTCAGCTTGGAATGGTTATCGATCCTATGAACCCTATGTTTGACACTGTTGAGATATCACCATAGCGCTTTTACATCCTGTATGATCAACCGTGTGTTTCTTTCGAACTATCCCCAAGTACACATTTGATTGTTTGTCGTCATTTGTTTCCAAACATGGAACCCAAAGGTGATGCTCAAGTCACCTCTCTCGACGACTCTGAATTCTTAACTCCACACACTGTTGAGGGTGAAGAATTGCAGTTTCATTTCCCTCCCGAGGGTTTCCCTTATTTAGAAGGTATTCCCACCAGCTTGCAACCTAGCTATGTGTCTTTGGGGCTATTAGTTTTAGGCACACCTAGTGCCTCATCACTCTACCATAATTATGTTTGGGCATCAGGCGTCAAGCCTATATCAGGTCTGTTGGTCATGAACACGACTTCCCAACTAGTTATTACTTAGTCTTGGTGAAACCTACCATCCCAAACACTCTTGTATCATTGATCCCTGTTACGCATCAAAATCAACCAATGGTTTCAAAGATTGTCTGTACTAGTTCTTTTGTCCCATTAGACAGTGGCCAGATTATGCCACTTCTTAGGGGGAAGAACCTGAATGTATCTATGGTGTCAGGTTCCACTAATGTGAGTGGCTAACCAGATACAACGCTTGGTATAAACCAACTCACTTATGGTATTGTTTACAACCTTGCTAACCCTACTAGACCAAGCAATGTCGAGTACCAACAGGTCCTGAATCTTGGTGGTCCATTTCGATCAGCCAATGTTCAGTATCAATAGCCCTATGGGGCTTAGGTCCAATACCAAAATCCTTACGTTCCATATAGTTCTCAAGGATTGATTAATCAACCTTACACCCTCTAACCTGGGTAGTACACCCAGCCTGGCTATAGCGAGATTCAGTTCAATTATTTCCCGGGCACTATTCAAGTACCCTTGCAATAACAAGGACAACTTTTGCAACAACTAGGGTAGCCTTTATTACCACAAGGGAAACCTTTGTCACAGAAAGGGCTTTCCGCACAACAACAAGGGCGGATTATCCCGCAGCAAGGTCACCTGCAACAACCGGAAGGTTAGTCCCTTCAAGAGTTGCAATAGGTCGTGCAGCAGCAAATGCAATATGCTCTGCATACCTCTCAGCCCATACCCTCGTAGGGCCAACCTATGCAAACCTACGGGAAAATTTTTCAACCGTAAGGCTAGAAAAACCAAGCTGGGCGGTAACAACCCTTATACACCTTGTAACCTATCAACAAGGGCAACCCTTGCAGGGAAAAGTTGAAGGTCAAGTCCTGCTGCAGTAGGTGTAGAATCCTCTTGTTCAAGGCCAACAGGTTCAGAATCCTATTAGCCAAGGGCACTAGGTATAGAATCCCTACATCCAAGGGCAACAAGCACATCAACCTTATGCCCAAGGACTGTAGGTCCAGAACCCTCTTATTTAGGGACAACAAGCCCAACAACCGTATGTTCCAGGAAAATAAGTCCCATACCCATATGTCCAAGGTCAATAGGCTCAGTAGCCTTTTAACCCATACATTGCTTATTAGCAACCTATGCATGGACAATTTTAAGGTATTCAAGGTTCGAATCAGCGTGAATTGCGGAGGAACAGCTGCGTATACCCACCTCTAGCACTTGTTGTCAGTTAGGCAGTCGTTAATCCCTATAACTAAAGGTTAGGGCTAGACCCCAATCTTGGCCAGTGTGTTCTGCTCTTGTGTTTTTGACCCTGTGAGCCTTTTGACTGTTTTCTCTCTTATTAGAAAGCTACTTTTCGTTTGGTTTTTTCTTGCTTGTAGGATTGTCATCTTTCTATTTGATTGATCGAGCCATTGAATGGAAAGCGACACTAGGACATCTAGTTATTCATCCATTCACCAACTTGTGGACTCATCAAGTATGGTTGTGGGTGTGTTTGCTCCTTCCATTTGTTTTTTCTTCTGCTTACGACTTTGACCTCTTTTTGCACAAGTTTGAAAAAGTTTTGTTTACCAGTTTGAAGGTATTTTTCCAGCATAGAATACATTGTCGGTCTTGTGCTTGACAAAGTTGGTGTTTCATTAATCTGAATGAATTTCTCTTGTCATGTTTGCATCTGCTTGAAGAGCTCATAGTTTTGATTTTTTTTCATTGAAAGATTGTATGTGAAAATATTGTTTCGTTGTTTCATTTGAAAAATATGAAATTCTAGCTTGTTGCATCATCATGATTCACCTCTCTTAAAAACTAGAATTGCATCAACATTTGAAAAGGAAGAGAATTTTTTTCATTTCAAAAGGACTGATAGATAAGTGCTTGTGAGGAAATTACGAATTGGAATGCGTTTTTCATTAGTTTAATTTTTTTGAAAAAGTGAAGTAGTGGAAGATCATTTCATTTTTAGTTGATTGATTGTTTGCATTTGATTGAGTAGTTTCTACCCTCACTAGTGTATGCATTTCATTGAATTGAAAGGGTCTTGTCCCATTTAGTTGTGTTCTAGGTTTTTTGAGTAGCATCGCTAAGAACTAGAAACTTAAAATTAACTCAGGATCAACTCTAAAATGAATTCAATTAACCTAAAGTGCATTATACATTAACAATCACATCTAGAAGGTCTAGGCTAGAGACATGTTTTGGCATCTATAAACCTAGCAGTTGTCATTAACTTCGACATTAGATAGCGCTAGCACTGATTTGTCTTTCCTGTATTGTCGCGTACATAATGGTAGACCCCACTAGGATACAATCCTTTTATCCTTAGGAAGTCGAGTCGGCCACCTTGTGAATGTGATACACCGAACATAGCATTTGGGTAGATTTCCTGCTCATACTTCTTGGTTTTCCAGGAGGTATTCTGCAGTTCACAGTTGCCTTGTAATCTTGTTTACCTAAATCATCCAAAGTAGTCATTTGATCTTTTTGAATCATTAGACTTAAAAGATCATCTGAGTGCTTGTCCTTTCAAGCTCATTTCCAATCGAAAGTGATAGAGTCATCTTTATTTCTTTCTCGACTCTTAAAAAAATGAAAGAACATTAGTCATTTATGCGTCTTAAATAATTGATTGCGCATGATCCAAAACACCTTGTTAAATTTTTGACTAAATCATGAGTTCCATTAAAAGGAAATTTTAAAGCCTTGAAGTTATTAGTTCTGTCGACTAAGACAAGGTCATCGTGGTTGAACCATCTGGTTCACCCATTTCCTCTTCCTCTCCTTGGTCTGAAAGATTGTCCAAGGAATTGCTTCCTGACTTATCAGAGCCATTTGAGGACCAAAATGTTGAACTCGCGATTGTTTTGAGTGTTCAACCATTATCATCTAATCCTCTGCCTACTTTCGATTCAAGGTCATTTGCTGATCTTGACCTAGAATCTCCAGATAATCCAATTAAAAATTGGCCGACCACTAATGGTCAGCTTGGACTAGTTATCTATCCCATGAAACCTCTGTTTGACACTGTTGAGATATCACCACACTGCCCTTAGAGTCTGTATGATCAATTGGGTGTTCCTTTCAAACTATCCCCCAGTACACATTCAATTGTTCGTCGTCGTTTGTTTCCAGACATGGAACCTGAAGCCAATGCTCAAGTCACCTCTCCCGATGAGTCCGAAGTCTTAACTCCACACATTGTTGAGGGGGGAAGAATTGCAGTTTCATTTCCCTCCTGATGGTTTCCCTTATTCAGAAGGTATTTGCACTAGCTTGCCACCTGGCTATGTGTCTTTGGGGTTCTTAGTTTCAGGCACACCTAGTGCCTCATCACTCTACCATAATTCTGTTTGGGCATCAAGTGTGAGGCCTACATCAGGTCCGTTCATCACGAACATGACTTCCCAACCAATTATTACTTATTCTTGGTGCAACCCACCATCCTGAACACTCTTGTATCTTTCATCCCAGTTACGCATTGAAATCAACCGATGGTTTCAAAGATTGTCTCTACTAGTTCCTTTGTCCCATTAGACAGTGGCCAGATTATGCCACTGCTTAGGGGGAAGAACTTGAATGTCTCTATGTGTCAGGTTCCACTAATGTGAGTGGCTAACCAACTCACACGCTTGGTATAAACCAACTCTCTTATGGTATTGTTTACAACCTTGCTGACCCTATTAGATCAAGCAATGTCCAGTACCAACAGGTCCTGAATCCTCATGGTCCATTTGGATCAAGCAATGTTCAATCAATATCCCTATGGGGCTTAGGTCCAATACCAAAATACTTACGTTCCATATAGTTCTCAAGAATTGATTAATCAACCTTACACCCTCCAACCTGGGTAGTACACCCAGCCTGGCTACTGCTAGATTCAATTCAGTAATTTCCCGGGCACTATTCAAGTACCCTTGCAATAAAAAGGACAACTTTTGCAACAACTAGGGTAGCCTTTGTTACCACAAGGGAAACCTTTGTCGCAGGAAGGGCTTTCTGCACAACAGCAAGGGCAGATTATCCTGCAGCAAGGTCACCTGCAACAACTGCAAGGTTAGTCCCTTCAAGAGTTGCAATAGGCCGTGCAGTAGCAGATGCAATATGCTCTGCATACCTCTCAACCCATACCCTCGTAGGGCCAACCTCTACAAACCTAGGGGAAAATTTTTCAACTGCAAGGCTATAAAACCAACTTGGGCAGTAATAACCCTTATACACCTTGTAAACCTATGAACAAGGGCAACCCTTGTAGGGACAAGTTGAAGGTCAAGTCCTGTTGCAGTAGGTGTAGAATCCTCTTGTCCAGGGCGAACAGGTTCAAAATCTTGTCAGCCAAGGGCACTAGGTACAGAATCCCTACATCTAAGGGAAACAAGCACATCAACCTTATGCCCAAGGACTGTAGGTCCAGAACCCTCTTATTCAGGGACAATAGGCCCAACAACCCTATGTTCCAGGACAATAAGTCCCATACCCATATGTCTAAGGTCAAGAGGCTCAGTAGCCCTTTAACCCATATGTTGCCTATTAGCAACCTATGTATGGATAATTTCGAGGTATTCAAGGTTCGAATCCTCCCTTTGGTCAAGGTAATCTGCAATGGAGGCAGCCTCAGATGCCATATGGCCAAAATCCCCCACTGTGGAGTCAAAATCCCTACCAGTAGGGATGGGATCCTCCTTATGGGCTTGCCTATCGACCTTCCATGCCTTTTAACACTCAATTACCTTTATTGGCTACACTTGAGTTGTCAGATGTATCATGTCTTATGAGTGATCCGATTATTCATTCACCATACTAGCCTCTGGTGCCATCCAAGGTACCAAGTGATTACGCAAAATTCGATGGAAAAGATAAAGAATATCCTTAGGCCCATGTGATGACATATCATCTCTGGTGCTTGTCAAACTCATATGTGGACAATTCCATTCGTCTTCATCTTTTCCAACAAACCCTCATGGGTGCCGCAGCAAAATGGTACATTGAGCTACCTCGAAGTACCTTTCATGACTTTAATTCGTTAGCCATAACCTTTCTCATCCATTTTCAGTTGCCAATTTGTTATGAAACAAGCACCTATATACTCACATCACTTAAGAAAGAAACTACGATGCACATCTCTAATCATATCCATGAATTGAGACGTAGACTGATCATGTTTGAGATAGATGATCAATTGCTCACCGAATGGTTTACTAAATCATTCATCACCCCAATTGCTCGTGATATAGCCATGGGTGGATGCATCATTGAAGAGCAAGCCATCACTCGTGCCCAGTACTTGGACCTGGTTTATTCTCAGTCTAGCACCTTATATGAATTATTACCCAATGCGCCGTGACCATCATTTGATCATGCGACATCGAAGTCACCTGATATTCCTCCCGTTGATGGAGTTATTGGTTCAGTATCTCGACCCCTACCAAAACTTCTTCCAAACAGATGTTGGTCTTGAATACTGCTCCCAACAGTTCATCTTAAAAACCTCTAGGCCCTGGTAAAACCTCAAAGGTCCATGCTATCTAGTCTACCACAGTGTAAAAATCCTCAAAAGGAAAAGAGAAAGGCAAAGGAAAAGCTAAAGTCGATGCCCCTAAACAGGGTCCTCCCAAATCATCTGCTTGCGAGTCCTCGCAATAGAATCCTAAGTATCCTTGCCTCATTTGTGAGGAGGATCACTATACTAAAGATTGTCCACGACGATCTGAAGTTAGTTGTTTGCTCGAGGGGACCCCTTCTATCCTCAAAGAGCCTTTTCCATATCAACAAACTCAGATGGTAGACTAACCCTGATCTGCTTCCTCTGAATCTCAAGCGTTCATGATGAGCACACCCATTAATGTGGCTACCTGATTAAAGGATTATCAAACTCTAGCTCTCATAGTAGGGAAAGAAAAAGAACTCCACCTTTGTCTTCTACCTCAAGTTTTGGCCCTCTATAAATCAAGCATCCTAACCCTGATTCCGCTACATGACCACCCTCTCGAGGTGTGCTACGAAAATCCTCACATGATCCCAACACCTGAGCCACTTAGAATTACAATATTATTGAAGATTTGGCTCAGGCGCTGTCAACTATGTCGGCACTCGAGGTACTCCAAAGCTGCCCATCAAAACAAAAATCTTTGTTGCCAGCTATCAGGGGCATTGATGCCACCGATTCTAATTTGATATGTTTTAATCTAGAGAACCATGTTCTGAGACTCCCTCATTAGATTGCATTTCTTATTCAGGTAATCATTAATGAAAATACCATCCACCACACTGTCATCGATGAAGGTGCTTCTACCTGCACCATGTCAACTGTGTACTAGAAGGCTATTGGTTCCCCTGC